>JAKOOJ010000026.1:7841328-8088828 GCA_022577455.1 Arizona elegans
ATCATCTGATAATCTGATTCAATCAACAAGACAGGAAGAAGGAAAGCAATATTCAGAAATGCCAGCAATGCTATTTAGGAAGCTCGTCTCCTGTAATAGGAATTCAAGGGCTCAGTTTTTCATATGTATGTATGTATGTATGTATGTATGTATGTATGTATGTATGTATATATATATTTGAAGGCAACTCAGAGATCTTTGTTTCTATAGTTACCTGAGGCTCAGAATGGAATTGATGAAGAAGACAACTGGAAAGCAAAAAGGGATAATTGAAAACAGAACTGACGCTGTTACCTAGGCTGGCAATGAAACGTCTGTAGGAAAACCACCAAGCTCTGAAAAACCTAAGAACCCGAAACTTTGATCCTGAGCTACGTATATTCCACATATATTATTGGTTCCTGCTACGTGGATTTCAACTCAGAGAATCATGAGCCACGAGTGTCAAATTTGCCAAGGCTGGGGAATACTAGTATAGATCTAGGTTCTTCATCTCAGCAACTGTATGGACTACAACTCGCAGAGTTCGTCAGCCAGCATGGAGTTCGGAATCCCAAGAGAAGAGAAGATTTGTAGCTTGAACTATGGAGTCCTTGGTGGTTTTCTGGCAGATGATTCATGACACAATTAGGGTAATGAAATGTCTGCAAGAAAACAACCAAGATCAAAAAGCACTCCCACTCCTCCTCCTCCTCCTCTTCCTCCACCACCACCAACTTCTCCTCCACCACCTCTTCCGCCTTCTCCTCCTCCTCACAAACCCCATTCTCTTCCAGCACTAATTATGTTCACTAGTTGGGTAATGAAATGTCCACAAGAAAAAAAAACCAAGAGAGCACCAAGGACCCCATCCTCCTCCTCCTCCTCCTCCTCCTCCTCCTCCTCCTCCTCCTCCTCCTCCTCCTCCTCCTCCTCCTCCTCCTCCTCCTTTCTAGCACTGGTGATATCACCTAATTTGGTAATGAAACATTTGCAAGCTCAAAAAGTACAAAGGACCTACACTCCTCCTCCTCCTCCTCTTCTTCCTCCTCCACCTCCACCTCCACCACCTCTTCCTCCTCCTCCTCCTCCTCCTCCTCCTCCTCCTCCTCCTCCTCCTCACAATCCCCATTCTCTTCCAGCACTAATTATGTTCCCTAGTTGGGGAATGAAATGTCTGCAAGAAAAAAAAAACCAAGAGAGCACCAAGGACCCCATACTACTACTACTACTACTACTACTACTACTACTACTACTACTACTACTTACTAGCACTGGTGATACCACCAAATTTGGTAATGAAACATTTGCAAGCTCAAAAAGTACAAAGGACCTACACTCCTCCTCCTCCTCCTCTTCTTCCTCCTCCACCTCCACCTCCACCACCTCTTCCTCCTCCTCCTCCTCCTCCTCACAATCCCCATTCTCTTCCAGCACTAATTATGTTCACTAGTTGGGGAATGAAATGTCTGCAAGAAAAAAAAAACCAAGAGAGCACCAAGGACCCCATACTACTACTACTACTACTACTACTACTACTACTACTACTTACTAGCACTGGTGATACCACCAAATTTGGTAATGAAACATTTGCAAGAAAACCACCAAGCTCAGAAAGCACCAAACATTGGTACGGCCTCTCTTGTAGACAACAAATGCCTATGCTTGGAGTAGGATTGGTTTGACGATGGTGGCAAAGACAAACATTTGTATCGGAGAAGCTTTTAAGAAAATGACGTATCCTTTCAGCTGCAAGGAAGAATGAGTAGTAACTCTCTTAACACAAGCAGACGTCGTATATCTTTCATCTTCCCAATCACTTTGAGAGAGGTTTTCAGATGCTTCCGATTTAAAGAGATTTAGAATCCATGCAGAAGCAGCTAATATATGCACAATTCACTCTCTGGACAGTTAATTTATTTGTAGCTGTCATCAGCCTTAATAAAAATAGACAATCTGGGCTCGGATGAGCTTTTATGGGTTTTGGGATAGAAGAGGAGAAAAAGTTATGTCAATACATCCTGTCCGGACTAGAGGTTCAGAATAACAGAGTTGGAAGGGATCTTGGAGGTCTTCTAATCCAACCCCCTGCTCAAGCAAGAGGCCCTATATAGCATTTCAGACCAAAGGTTGTCCAATCTCTTCTTAAAAACCTCCAGTGATGAAGCACCTACAACTTCTGAAGGCCAGCTGTTCCACTGGTTCATTGTTCTCAATGTCAGGAAGTTTCTCCTTAATTCCAGGTTGCTCCTCTCTTTGGTTAGTTTCCATCCTTTGTTTCTTGTCTTGCCTTCTGGTGCTTTGGAAAATAGGTCGCCCACACACCCCTCTTCTTGGTGGCAGCCCCTCAAATATTGGAAGACTGCTATCAACTCTAGTCCTTCTTTTCACTAGAAGGACATGCATGCTAGTCGTTCCTGACTCTAGGAGGCGGTGCTCATCTCCGTTTCAAAGCCGAAGAGCCAGTGCTGTCCATCTCCGTGGTCATGTGGCCAACATGACTCAACGCCAAAGGCGCACGGAACGCTGTTCCCTTCCCACCAAAGGTGGTCCCTATTTTTCTACTTGCATTTTTTACCTGCTTTCGAACCACTAGGTTGGCAGAAGCTGGGACAAGTAAAGGGAGCTCACCCCATTATGCGGCACTAGGGATTCGAACCGCTGAACCGCCAACCTTTCGATCAATAAGCTCAGCGTCTTAGCCACTGAGCCACCAGGTCCCATGAGGAGGCAGAGTTTCTGCTAAATTTGGCAGAAAGGTATGAGGAAACATGATCTCTCACAAGAAATGGGCCAGCTGGAAGGAGAGTGAAGGACTCTGGACTTCTGATGTTGAGTTAAATACAGGTACTGTATATTAGCAAAATCAAATCAAAGGTGGATTTTCTCTTGAGGCAGAGGTCCTTGAAGGACCCATGCTGGCTTGACTGGTGCATCCCTTTAAAGCCTAAATCAAGAACACAAACAAATAAAGGTTGTGGTTTTTGTTTTGTTTTTTTCATTTGGCAGGATTTTGACATGCCAGAACTAGCAGCTAGGACAATGCTACCAGACCATCAAACAGGTTGAGAACTTCTGTAGTTTTCCCTTGGATTATTTTGTTTCTGTTCTCCAGGAACTGCCCCAAACCTTCTTTTAGCTCCGTGTTAAAGAAAGAAAAGAAGCTTATCTTCCAACCAAATTGGATTTCAAGATCAAAAGCCTTTTCACAGTGACATAAAGATAAAGGTAAAGCTTCCCCTCACCCATATGTGCTAGTCGTTCCCGACACTAGGGGGCGGTGCTCATCTCCGTTTCAAAGCCAAAGAGCCAGCGCTGTCTTTTTTTTTTTTTGCCTTCTGCTTCTCAATTTGGAAGCTGGGTGACAATTGTTTGGCATAAGTGACATCTCTTCCTGGAGAAATGCAGCCTGTCAACTTGAATTCCTGGAGGTGGCCTTTAAATCTGATTTCTGTTTACATTAAACAAGCCCTGTTCTACAGATTACAGGAGAGTTGTGGTAGAACATTATATAGAATTGACTCATATTCATGATGCCAAGCTCATTCATATTCATATTTGATTTGCAGCCAAGAGCTCACATTCCTGTTTTTTCTGACAGCTAACTACTTCTGACACCAGTTTTTAAAATATTAGTTTATAGGAAAGAGGTGGCTTTCCATTTCCCCCAGGTGATAGTAATCTTCCAACAGCCACATCTGCTGAGAAACAATGAGAGTTGACTTGTGTCTCCAGAATAACAGCTGATGCAAAAAACAGAATTAGATGGACAAATTTTCTGTATTTATCTGGATGGCCTTCCAAATGTGTGGTTACAGGGGGGAATCCTACGTATTAACGCTTGGATGTCTGGAAGGTGTGAGGCTGAGGAAGGTTAATGGTTAATCTAAATGCACTCTGGAAATTCTGAAGGCCATCAAGATTCATTCTTTGTTCTTCGGATTACCTCATGTCTTTGAACTGATGAACTGCAATTTTGCTCAGAGGGCATTAATTACTTGTAATGCAAGTAAGGACTGTGCAAGAGCTCCTTAGAGGATAAGATCCCTTCCAGCTCTATTCTATTCTATTCTATTCTATTCTATTCTATTCTATTCTATTCTATTCCAATGTAATTCTGAATTCTATTCTATTCTATTCTATTCTATTCTATTCTATTCCAATGTAATTCTGAATCTATTCTATTCTATTCTATTCTATTCTATTCTATTCTATTCCAATGTAATTCTGAATTCTATTCTATTCTATTCTATTCTATTCTATTCTATTCCATTCCATTCCATTCCATTCCAATGTAATTCTGAATTCTATTCTATTCTATTCTATTCGATTCGATTTGATTCTATTTGATTTGATTCGATTCGATTTGATTCGATTCGATTTTTGTCCAGGATGATATAGACTCCTGCTTAGGCAAGGGGTTGAATTAGAAGACCTCCCAGGTGCCTTCCAGCCATGTGATTCCATGATTCCACGATTCTCTGTGCTCCATTAGCGCGTCCTTCATCCTAATCTACCAAAGTTCAGAGAACGAAAGGAGAAAAGAAGTCAATTTAGTGAAGCATGCTTGGGTGAAATTTCAGGACCCTGGACAGCATCCGTAAAAGGACCAGGAGAAGCCAAAAGCTCGTGGATTTCTCCTTTATGGGAAGAAGTTAGCTGCATTTCTGCATTCCTACCAAACGGTAGGAATACTAAAAAGCGGAGACATCACCCTGCCAACAAAATGCGTATAGTCAAGGATATGGTTTTCCCAGTTGCAATGTATGGCTGTGAAAGTTGGACCATAAGGAAGGCTGACCGCCAAGGAATTGAGGCCTCTGAACTCTGGTGCTGGAGAAGACTCCTGCAAGTCCCTTGGACTGCAAGGTGATCCAACCGGTCAGTCCTAGAGGAGATCAACCCTGACTGCTCTTTAAAAGGCCAGATCCTGAAGAGGAAACTCAAATACTTTGGCCACCTAATGAGAAGGAAGGACTCCCTGGAGAAGAGCCTAAAGCTGGGAACGATGGAGGGCAAAAGAAAAGAAGGGGATGGCAGAGAACAAGGTGGCTGGATGGAGTCACTGAAGCAGTCGGCGTGAGCTTCAATGGACTCCAGAGGATGGTAGAGGACAGGAAGGCCTGGAGGAACGTTGTCCATGGGGTTGTGATGGGTCAGACATGACTTCATAATTAACAACAACAACCAAACGGTGCTTTGTATCACCACAGCTTATCAACTAAATCACAATGTGCTAGGTTTGGAACCAAATCAAAAATCCCCCAAATGATGGCTTATGAGCTGCGCTGACAAGATTGATGCATCGGGGTGAGCTGTGAATGCCACTCACACAAAAAAGGCATTGCATAATCTATGGACCCAGAGAGAGTATTAGAGTCCAACCTGGGGCACCCCTGCCCCTTCCTGTAGAGCAAGCGATGGGGTTTTGATAGGAACAACCCTTCCAGGCCTTTTCAGTGGCTGGGATCAATCTGAAGATTACTCGATCACTGTGAGCAATGGAAGGTCCCTGACTGCTACATTATTCTTTTATTACCCAAGACTCCAGTCACATATTTCTCACCTAAAAGCTCCATGCATTTATACGCTCCAATTGACCTCCGTACCTACCAAACTCAAAGGCTATTTTTTTAAAACAATTCCAGAAAAAATTATATCGTGTTTCCCTGAAAATAAGGCCGGGTCTTGTATTAATTGTTCCTCCAAAAGATGCATTAGGGCTTATTTTCTGGTTAGGTCTTATTTTGGGGGAAATACGGTACTAAATGCATCCATCTGGCTGACAATCTTAACTGGGGCTTATTTTGGGGGTAGGGCTTATATTAAGAGCATCCTGAAAAATCATGCTAGGACTTATTTTCCAGTTGGGTCTTATTTTCAGGGAAACAGGATAGGTAGGTAGGTAGGTGGGTGGGTAGGTGGGTGGGTGGGTGGATGGATAGATGATAGATAGATAGATAGATAGATAGATAGATAGATAGATAGATGATAGATAGATAGATAGATACCATGTTTCCTCGAAAATAAGACCAGGTCTTATATTATTTTTTGCTCCAAAAGACTCATTAGGGCTTATTTTCTGGTTAGGTCTTATTTTGGTGGAAATATGGTACTAAATGCATCCATCTGGCTGACAATCTTAACTGGGGCCTATTTTGGGGGTAGGGCTCATATTACGAGCATCCTGAAAAATCATGCAATTTTCCAGTTGGGTCTTGTTTTCGGGAAAACAGGTTATCAGTTATTAGTGATCCCAGATGGAGTAGTAGGTTTCTGAAACCGCCCATATTTAACTCTCCTGATTCATGTTTGCTGTAGGATTTTTTTTTTAAATCCAAATGAATCAAGCAAAGACCCAAATGTACCATGAAGAACTGAGATGTATAACGTGTGAGGAACAAATAATAATAAAAAAATCTACCAAATGCACACCCAAAACATTGTTGTTTGCTATTCAGATTTTTTTTTAAAAGGAAAAAAAAAAGCCCCATCGTTTTAAAATCATTAATTAGCATTTGGGACAGGCGCTCCTGCCTCTGCATGGCAAATGTGCTGTAATAACTAAAATATTTGTAACCGTAATTGAGGCTCATCCTTGTGGCTCCATGTGGCATCTCCAATTCATCAGTTCATATTTTTGCTCCTGTCAGTTTGAATTTGAACGTGATTCATCAAACCTCGGCCTTTGGAGGTGGAACAAATTCGCAAATGAGCTTCCTTCGTCTCTGAGGCAAAAGGGGAAAAGATTGCGAGTCAACGCCCGCTCTTCTGGAAACTGGGGATACAACATGGATGCGTTTAGCTTAAATATTGGCACGGTTCGCTTCTAGGGAAGCGATGGCAAACGGAGGAGAGCTTGGCATTTTTGCAGGACTGGTGACGGTGGCAGAAGTGTGAAGTGTTAATCCCAGTTTATAATGCCTTTGTAAAAACACACTTGAAATGTTGCATCTAATTTTGATTGCCATGATATTTAAAAAAGGTGTTGAATTCTGGAAAGAGTACAGAGAAGAGCAACCAAGATGATTAGGGGGCTGGAGGCTAAAACATATGAAGAATGAATGCGGGAATTAGGTATGTCTAGTTTAATGAAAAGAAGGACTAGGGGAGACATGATAGCAGCCTTCCAATATCTCAGGGGCTGCCCCAAAGAAGAGGGAGTCAAGCTATTCTCCAAAGCACCTGAGAGGAGGACAAGAAGCAATGGGTGGAAACTCATCAAGGAGAGAAGCAACCTAGAACTAAGGAGAAATTTCCTGACAGCAAGAACAATCTATCTGTCGAATGGCTTCCCTCCAGAAGTTGTGGATAGCAATAGCAATAGCACTTAGACTTATATACCGCTTCACAGTGCTTTATAGCCCTCTATAAGAGGTTTACAGAGTCAGCCTATTGCCCCCAACAATCTGGCTCCTCATTTTACCCACCTCGGAAGGATGGAAGGCTGAGTCAACCTTGAGCCGGTCAGGATTGAACTGCTGGCAGTCGGCAGAATTAGCCTGCAATACTGCATTCTTTCCGCTGTGCACCATGAATGGATGAATGGATGGAAGGAAGGAAGGAAGGAAGGAAGGAAGGAAGGAAGGAAGGAAGGAAGGAAGGAAAGAAAGAAAGGCAATAACATTAGCAATAGCACTTAGACTTATAGACTGCTTCACAGTGCTTTACAGCCCCCTTTCTAAGCAATTTACAGAGTCAGCCTCTTGCCCCCCAACAATCTGAGTCCTCATTGTATCCACCTTGGAAGGACGGAAGGCTGAGTCAACCTTGAGCCTGATGAGATTTGAACTGCCAAACTGCTGGCAGCCGGTGATCAGCAGAAGTAGCCTGCAGTACTGCACTCTAACCACTGCCCCACCACGGCTCCACGGATGCTCCAACACTGGGGGTTTTAAGAAGAGTTTGGACAATCATTTGTCTGAAATGGTACAGGGTTTAATGCCTGAGCAGGGGGTTGGACTAGAAGACCTCCAAGGTCCCTTCCAACTCTATTATTCTGTTAAATGAGGAGCTGATGAATAGCTTGGTGCCTTGAAATTCCTCCTCAGTTAAAGGGGAGGACAATGGATAGCCCATAAATGCTTCAAACAAATAATCTCTATGTTTTAGACCACTGCTGGCCAAGGCAAAGTTAGTTTTGACCAAGCCTTCAAACTGAGTTCATCCACTAACTTTTCTAATATCTTCTAGAAAGGGCTCATTAACTGCTTTTGGGAATGAAGAACCTTCAAAACGTCAATCCAATGGATGATTCTCTTTCAATCCTTAACAAAATAAATTTCATGTAAGTTTAAGAATTTTTTTTAAAGTATTCTGAAACAAACAGCAAAAGGATAATTAGAACATTAATTTTGGAAAGTTTTAAAATGGATGAAGGGGGCCAGATGAATTGGAAATAAGATGTTGAAACTAATTACAAGAATCCTTCCAGTGGGTTGTTTAAAACCCTATTAAAAATATATGAAGGTTTTGATTCTAAGTGTAAGAAATCTTCCCATGGGTAAGTGTTGTGGATTAGAAGAAAAACATGATAAGAGGAGACTTTGAAGGCTGGACACTAGAGGCAACCAGAAAGATTTTAAGATTATAATTAAAAGAGAAGAGACCCACTAATGCAGAATGGGAGGCAAGTGTTTTAACTTTGGAAGAATTTGAGGTTATTTGGCAACAAGGAACTCCGAAATGAACTCAAACTTCATCACTTGAGATTTTCAAGAAGAGATTGGACTGCCATTTATCAGAAATAGCAATAACAATAGCCCTTAGACTTCTATACCGCTTCACAGTGCTTTACAGACCTCTCTAAGCAAATTACAGAGGCGGCCTCTTGCCCCCAACAATCTGGGTCTGCATTTTACCCACCTTGGAAGGATGGAAGGCTGAGTCAACAGTGAGCCTGTCAGGATCAAACTACTGGCAGTGGACATAATTAGCATGTGATACTGCATTCTAACTACAAGGAAGGAAGGAAGGAAGGAAGGAAGGAAGGAAGGAAGGAAGGAAGGAAGGAAGGAAGGAAGGAAGGAAGGAGGGAGGGAGGAAGAAAGGAAAGAAGAAAGAAGGAAAGAAGAAAGAAAGAAAGAAGGAAGGAAGGAAGGAAGGAAGGAAGGAAGGAAGGAAGGAAGGAAGGAAGGAAGGAAGGGCAATAGCACCTAGATTTATATACCACTTCATAGTGCTTTCCAGCCCTCTCTAAGTGGTTTACAGAGTCAGCCTCTTGCCCCCAACAATCTGGGTCCTCATTTTACCCACCTCGGAAGGATGGAAGACTGAGTCAACCTTGAGCCTGATGAGATTTGAACTGCCAAACTGCTGGCAGCCGGTGATCAGCAGAAGTAGCCTGCAGTACTGCACTCTAACCACTGCACCATTTCGGCTCTTGGTGTAGGGTCTCCTGCTTGGATGGGGGGTTGGACTAAATTACCTACAAGGTCCCTTCCAACTCTGTTAACTGTTAAAATCTGCTACATTTCTTTTAAGATTGTCTGCTATTATCAAGCTGGCTTATTTGATTAAGGTTAAAATATACAATAGATTTTGCTGTTTTCAGTTGAGGGATGCTTAAAAAGCTTTTGTCTATTGATCTTGAGACTTTGTGTGTGTCGTGATGCCTAATGACCGAGTGGTTTATTCTTAACTCGGTAAAATGTCCCTGCTGTGCCACTCATTACCCAAACATCACAATGAGAACTGTTTTCCTTGATTTTTCTCCCGGTATGCGCAATGGGATGGGACTCAGTGGCTCAGTGGCTAAGACACTGAGCTTGTTGATCGAAAGGTTGGCAGTTCAGTGGTTCGAATCCCTAGTGCCGCGTAACGGGGTGAGCTCCCGTGACTTGTCCCAGCTTCTGCCAACCTAGCAGTTTGAAAGCAGGTAAAAAATGCAAGTAGAAAAATAGGGACCACCTTTGGTAGGAAGGTAACAGCGTTCCGTGCATCTTTGGCATTGAGCCATGCCGGCCACATGACCATGGAGACGTCTTTGGACAGCGCTGGCTCTTCGGCTTTGAAACAGAGATGAGCACCACCCCCTAGAGTTGGGAACAACATATGTGCAAGGGGAACCTTTACCTTTACCTTTATGGGCAATGGACCCATTTTTTTTCCTGACTCTTCTGAGAGAGGAAGAGACAGAAAAATTGCTAGACCGTATGCTCCAAACCCTTATCTCCAAAAAGTTCCTAATTGTTAGCTGACCCAATAGTGATAATTTTCCAACTGTTTTAGAGTGGAGAACCAGTTCATAATAAAGCATTTTTTTGGATTCCAGCCTCATTCTTGCTACAGGCAGACAGAGTGTGTGATCCCACTTGAATTAAGTGAACACTTCAATAATAAAGAGATGGTTTCCAAAACTTAAATATCTGAAGAGGTACTTCAGATTCACTCTGCAATCATTGAATGGAGACTTTGAAACCTCTCTTTCAGGAGATCGCACCAAATGTCAGCATATACTGTCTCCAGTACAATATCTGGTCAAAAGCTATAAAATTTGGACTTTTCCTTCAAATTCTTGCTTTGGCAAGATTGGTAGGGAGATAGAAGAAGGAAATCTATATATATACTGTATAACTGGCTCTGTGTGTGTGTGTGTGTGTGTGTGTGCGTGTGTGCATGTGTGTTCCAGCATAACTCTGGAACGCCTTGAGCAATTTCAACCAAACTTGGTACACAGATGACTTACTCTCTGGAAAAAATACTGTGGGGGTAAGACACCTCTAACACCTCTCGGGATTTGTGTTCTGTTAAGATACAGCCTGTTGTGCCTTAGAATGGCTTCTACTGTACTGCCTTAAAATGGCTTCTCTTCTACTATACAGCACAGTGGACTTGCCATGGTAATGGCTTCACAGTACTCCACAAGGGGGCTTCCTCTGGTAAGGGAGGAAATCCAACATTAGCAATTACGTTTGGTCCGGACATTTTCAACAAGGCTTTGATTATTCTTGAGGACAAATGTACGGCCCTGATCAATAAAACATTACTGCAACTCAGCCTGCCTGCACCACTACGAGACCAACGCAACAACTTCACGCAGATTACATATGAGAAAAGAACTACAGCGTCGAACAGCTTAGTGCATATCTCGTGGACAAGAAGCCACTTCTAAATCAAAGTCAGAAAAAAGCATACCAAATGATCATGGATCAGCTAGCCAAACAACAAGGTGGCATCATTTTACTTGACGCTTCTGGGGTCACAGGGAAACCATTTTTAACTAATTTAATTCTCGCCGAAATCAGGGCTCAGGGTGAAGTTGCTCTTCCTGTCTAATACAGGATTGTGATAAATAAATACCTGGACAACGCTCGGTTATCAGCTCGTACATGCCTAAAATGCAAAGCTCTCCTGTTAGAGAACAGCATAGCAGGCAGAGTGAAGTAAGTCACCAGCCTAGAGTCATTACATTGCCACAAACGGTTGAAGCCCAGCCCCTCTTGATTTCCATTGACCCTTACTTGGTGTCAATTTAGTATTGAACTTTAGTTGACTAGATTTAGTTGGGTAGAGGCATCTTCTATACTATATCTTAACATATGGCCCTGATCCAGAGGTGGGTTTCAGCAGATTCCGACCAGTTCTGGAGAACCGTTAGCGGAAATTTTGAGTAGTTCGGAGAACCGGTAAATACCACCTCTGGCTGGCCCTGCCCCCATCTATTCTCTGCCTCCCGAGTCCCAGCTGATCGGGAGGAAATAGGGATTTTGCAGTATCCTTTCCCTGGAGTGGGGTGGGAATGGAGATTTTACAGTATCCTTCCCCTGGAGTGGGGAGGGAATAGAGATTTTACAGTATCCTTCCCCTGCCATGCCCACCATGCCATGCCCATCAAGCCACACCCACAGAACCAGTAGTAAAAAAAAAAATTGGAACCCACCACTGCCCTGATCCTTTGCACCTGATATCTCCCATACGAAAAAACTCAGCTCTGTAAATATCTATTTCCTCTTGATGTTCTCAAGCATCCTTTGGTGCTTTTTGCAGGACAACATTTGACTCAGAGACAGCCGTGCAGTTTTCTTCCTAATTACCTGGTGTGGCAAATTATAGTTGGAATAATGAGGGGTGTTTTTTTTTCCCCCTATGCTGTAAATTCTAGGCTTGCAGAATATTAAGTTTGGCTTAATGAGAGTTTTTGAGTTAAAAAGAAAATAAACACCAAACCATGTTTCATGATGATAGATGAGCTAAAACAGAATTCTCTTTATTATTTTTTTTCCCCCCAAACCTCCATGCATAATTCCCAGGTAATTGGGTGTATGAATAAAATGTATTGCTTTTTCTTTAGGTATATATCTCAGAAGCAAAAGAAAAGTCCCCATTTCTATCGTTTTGATCCTACCAAGCCACATAGAAGAAGGGGTCTCAACCTATTTTCCAAAGCACATGAAGGCAGGACAAGAATTAGAATTATTAGAATTAGAATTAGAATTAGAATTAGAATTAGAATTATTTATTATTTATTTAATTTGTATACCGCCCTTCTCCAACAGGACTCAGGGCGGTGAACAGCCATGGTAAAACATAACATATAAAATTTAAAAGCAGTTTAAAAAACATTAAATAATTTTGGCTATCCATTTAAAACAACCCGGATTAAAACCAATTACAAATTAAAACCGAAGGGATGGGATCAAGCCAGCCTGGCTAGGTGAAAAAGATGTGTTTTCAGGGCCCAACGAAAAGTCCGGAGGTCTGGTATCGTGCGTATCTCTGGGGGTAGGTCGTTCCAGATAGTAGGTGGATTAGAATTAGAATTGGAATTAGAATTAGAATTAGAATTAGAATTAGAATTAGAGTTAGAGTTAGAGTTAGAGTTAGAGTTAGAGTTAGAGTTAGAGTTAGAGTTAGAGTTAGAGTTAGAGTTAGAGTTAGAGTTAGAATTAGAATTAGAATTAGAATTAGAATTAGAATTAGAATTAGAATTAGAATTAGAATTAGAATTCTTTATTGGCCAAGTGTGATTGGACACAGAAAGAATTTGTCTTGGGTGCATATGCTCTCAGTGTACATAAAAAGACAAGATACATTCATCAAGAATCATAAGGTACAACTCTTAATGATGGTCCTAGGGTACAAATAAGCAATCCGGAAACAATATCAATATAAATGGTAAGGACACAAGCAACAAAGTTACAGTCATACAGTCATAAGTGGGAGGAGATGGGTGGTGGGAAGGATGAGAAGATTAATAGTAGTGCAGATTTAGTAAATAGTTTGACAATGTTGAGGGAATTATTTATTTAGCAGAGTGATGGCATTCGGGAAAAAACTGTCCTTGTGTCTAGTTGTTCTGGTGTGCAGTGCTCTATAGCATCGTTTTGAGGGTAGGAGTTGAAACAATTTATGTCCAGGATGCGAGGGCTCTGTAGATATTTTCCCAGCCCTCTTTTGGACTCGTGCAGTATACAGGTCCTCCATGGAAGGCAGGTTGGTAGCCATGGTTTTTTCTGCAGTTCTAATGATCCTCTGAAGTCTGTGTCTGTCTTGTTGGGTTGCAGAGCCAAATGGGTGGAAACTCATCAAGGAAAGAAGCAACTTAGAACTAAGGAGAAATTTCCTGACAGTGAGGACAATTAATCAGTGGAACAACTTGCCTCCAGAAGTTGTGAATGCTCCAACACTGGAAGTTTTTAAGAAGAGATTGGATAACAAACAATGCAAGGTTTCCTGCTTGAGCAGACGGTTGGACTAATAGACCTCTAAGGTCCTTTCCAGCACTGTTATTCTGTTACTCTCTTAAGCCTTGTAGACAAGAAAATATCTCCGAAGACACCACATATTAGTCCTTCAAGATAATCCAGACTACCATGAAGCATTTTGGGGGATTATAATTCATTATGTCTTTGTAAGCTTGGAGACATTGTGCACAAAGGACTTTGTGGACTTCAGTACCAGAATTGAATTTCTCCCACCTGCAATTTCTTGATCTTAGTTCACCTGGATCTGTCTTTACTCTCTATTAATTTTGGCAAACCCTCAATGGTTGCATTTAGACACTTTTCTGATTTTCCACAATGCATTAAAGTAAGGCTGTACTGGAAGTAGCAAAGGGTGAAAGTTTCCCCTGTCCAGTTGTATTTCTTGGACCAGAAAGCTAGCATTGTCTAAAGACAATTTCCATGGTCATGTGCCCAGCATGGCTATACACCAAAGGTGCACGGAACGCTGTTACTTTCCCACTGAAGTGGTACCTATTTATCTACTCACATGTGCATGCTTTCAAACTGCTAGGTGAGCAGGAGCTGGAGCAAGAAACAGGAGCTCACCCCGTTGCGTGGAGCTCAGGTCTCGAACCTGGGCTGTCAGCTCTCCAGCTGACAAGCTCAGTGTCTTTAATTGCTTGGCCCTACTGGCAGTATGATGGGTAATAAAGATGGCGGCTACTTCCAGCTACTTGCACTGTTTTTTTTTTTCTATCTGAGCATCGCGCACAGGGTGAGCTCCTGTTACTTGCCCCAGCTTCTGCCCATCTAGCAGTTCAAAAGCATGCAAATGCGAGTAGATAAATAGGTACCACTTTGGTGGGAAGGTAACAGTGTTCTGTGCACCTTTGGCATATATAGCAGCCCCATTGAAGAGAGTTTATGCAGAGTGATGTGGTGGCCTAGAGGTGGAGCTCTCGCCTCACAATCAGGAGACTGTGAGTTCGATCCTAGGTAGAGGCAGATATTTCTCTCTCTGGGCACAATGAGAATATATCAACTGAACAAAGTTCCGCATTGGTGATAGGAAGGGCATCCGGCCAGTAAACACTCAGCTCCATTCAGTTGCCCAGACTCCATCCAGCAAGGGATTATGGGATCCTTAAAAGAAGATGATTGAAGAGAGTTTACCCAGAGATCCTTCAAGCTGGAACAGCTGGGTCCACAAGGGACATTAGACAACTCAAGAGAGAGCAGTGAAAGATATATCTTTGGATGTTGAAAAATTGTATTGAGCTATTCCAAGGAACAGCGCTTTGCTGTTTCACGTCGGCTGAAGGATGAGACCGGGAGATTACAATATGTAGCCTTTGAAATCAGAGATGAGAAAATGTCAACCAGAGGATGCTTAACTGGGTCAAAAGATATTAAGGGACAGGACATCAATCAAAGATCACGGTGAGAGGAGACAAAAAGGACGCAGCATCAGCGAAATTAGTTTTCCTTTTTTTCCCCCCCTCCAAGAGATGATGATGAAATTTCCAAGGGAATGAATGAAACTAATATTTCTGCTTGGGTTTCAAGGGGCAATCTTTTCTTTCTTAAAGGTTGATCCACCAGACAGTACAACTAAGAGGGGGCAGGCAGATATGTCTTGATTTAAGGCCTGTTGCAGTGATGGCTAACCTTTTTGCCATTGCGTGCCAAAAGCAGGGGGAGCGTGGGTCTGGGGATTGTGTGCTGGCATGCCCGCACCCTGCCACCCCCCTGTGCATGCAAGCACAACCCCTCTGCAACCCTGCTTTTGGCATGCAATGGCACAGTGGGGCCGTACATCCATTTTTTTGCCCTCCCCAGGCTCCAGAGGCTTTCTAGGAGCCTGGGGAGGGTGACAACAGCCTTCCACACACACCTGGAGACTCTCCAAAAGCCGGAAACAGTGGGACCGGAGGCAAACAGGCCATTTCTGGCCTCCGGAGGGCCTCCGGGGGGGTGGGGAAGGTTGTTTTTGCCCTCCCCAGGCTCCTAGAAGCTCCTAGGAGAGCAAAAAATGGGCCTTCCCCAGCTGCACCCCCCACCCCCCGAGGCTTTCCGGAGGCAAGAAACAGCCTGTTTCCCTACTTCCGGTGGGCCCAGGAGGCCCGAAAATCAATATTTGAATATGTCACTACTTCTATTGTAGAAAGCCACATTAGTATGTTCCGATAATGTTTTTCTTTCACTCTCTCCCATACTGATAACAAGCCATTTCTTACATAATGTCTCTGGAAATATCCTTTGTTGTAGGATAACAAATGTATCCTTTGCTTCCCGTACCATAGAAAGACATACCAACCCAGTTGTAAATCATGGCCCTCCAAGGTCATTCCTCAATAAAATCCATTCTTTAATCCATGTTAATGCTGCCACTTGATAATACATTTCCCAATTTGGTAGGCCAAACCAACCTCTAGTTCTTGCATTTTTCAGCATTTTTATGTTAATTCTTGCTCTTTTTCCTTGCCACACATATTTCCATAATTATTCTCTTCAAAGTATTTTTTTCTCCAGTTTTATTGGTATAGTTTGAAATAGAAATAATAGTTTTGGTAATGCATTCATTTTTATTAATGCTATTCTTCCCACCCAGTCACCTGACCCCCCCAAGCCCCGGCCACTAATTAAGCCCAACCCACAGAACCGGTAGCGAAAAATTTTAAATTTCACCCCTGCTCTAAAGTCCCTTCCAACTATTCTATTCTATTCTATTCTATTCTATTCTATTCTATTCTATTCTATTCTATTCTATTCTATTCTATTCTATTCCAATCCATTCCATTCCATTCCATTCCATTCCATTCCATTCCATACGATACCATACCATACCATACCATACCATACCATACCATACCATACCATACCATTCCATACTATTCCATTCCATTCCATTCCATTCCATTCCATATTCTATTCTATTCTATTCTATTCTATTCTATTCTATTCTATTCTATTCTATTCCATTCCATTCCATTCCATTCCATTCCATTCCATTCCATTATTCTATTCCGTTCCGTTCCATTCCATTCCATTCCATTCCATACCATACCATACCATACCATACCATACCATACCATACCATACCATTCCATACTATTCCATTCCATTCCATTCCATTCCATTCCATATTCTATTCTATTCTATTCTATTCTATTCTATTCTATTCTATTCCATTCCATTCCATTCCATTCCATTCCATTATTCTATTCCGTTCCATTCCATTCCATACCATACCATACCATACCATACCATACCATACCATACCATTCCATACCATTCCATACCATTCCATTCCATTCCATTCCATTCCATATTCTGTTCTGTTCTGTTCTATTCTATTCTATTCTATTCTATTCTATTCTGATGAGAATGTCTTCCTTGCTGAAGGGCCTTTGTCATAAAATTATGATGCCCACCATAGAACATCTGAGTTTATTTTGGGTGGGGGAGGGGGCGGCTGTGAGGGCCACAGATCAGTCAATGTCATATATCTTTATTGCTTTTCTACAGAGGAGGGGGGAAGGAGCGAGAAGACCAAGGCCACGTATCGGACCCTACCGTGAGTGCGTTTGATTTTAATAAAGCGAAAATAAGATTTTTGTTTCTCCTTCTCTACTGCTCTCGGAGGAGGTTATTAAAACTTAATGTGGCCGCCTGCCCACAATTTTTGCGTGTCAGAAGGTTTTTGCGTGCCACTGCAGAGGAGGAAATCGTACCGCACGTCGCTGGATTCACCCGTTCCCTAGTAACAAGGAAGGGGACACAAAGTCTGTTTTTTTTTCCCCCAGTCGTTTGGGAGACAAAAACATTTATGGAATCCACCCACCCACCCACCCTCTGCTCATCTTCCCTTCTGCTTAAGTCAAAGGGTGGGGGGACTCTAATTGTAGATGCATAGAAGCTGGGTGGTAGGCAGTAGCTCACCCAGGTTCTTTGGCTGTTTTGAGAAATGCGTGTAGACCCGTCCATGTTTAATTAAATGTTTCCCTAGAGCAGGTTAAATAAGACGTTTTCTTTCTTTTTTTGCTTTGCAGTGTTAAGAAGCCAAGGTCTGTACGGTTTTGGGATGATTGGTCTTTCCCGCTCGTGCAGGTAAAGGAGGCATGCTGTGGGTCCCATCAGCCTGAATGTCCCAAAAGTGCTTTTTCAGGAGGCAATTGGACTTGTTTTTTTTCTTTTGAAGATGATTCGCTTCTCATCCAAGAAGCTTCTTCAGCCCTGGCAGGATAGAAAGGCCAGTTGGTTCCTGAAAAAAAGCTTCTTTGGGACAACCGTGACCTGGATGACTAAGAATCTCTACAGACTTTTAGCTATGCCATTTGGGATGAACATCCTTTGAATGGTGTGAGAGTAAGAATGGATTTCCAGAGAGAAAAAAATTGCAGATTACAGGAACCATTTGCACCACTCAGGTGACCCCGAGGACACAGAGAAACCTCCAAGTGGCCTCAAAGAGCCTCTCAAAGGATGGAAAGGACCAGCTGTCTGCAAGGAATATCAATCCTTCCATTCCCCATTATCCATTCAGAGCTGAAGAAGCTTCTTGGATGAGAAGCAAAACATCTTCAAAGAAAAACCAGAAAGTCCAGTCGCCTCTTGGAAAAGCACCTTTGGGACAACCATAACCTGGATGGTTGAGCATAAATAAATATTGAACTGGAATGATGGCTCTAGTGCCCGGATGGCAAACCTATGGCACACGTGCCACAGGTGGCACGCAGAGCCATATTGGTGGGCACGCAAGCTCAGCTCCAGCGTGCTGATTTTCGGGCCTTCTGGGCCCACCAGTCAGCAAACAGACCATGGGGAAGAGTGAAAAATGGGTCTACCAGGCCCACTGTGCCGTCACGTGTCAAAAGCGTGGGCAGCATGTGGGGGGGTTGTGCACGCATGCATGGGGAGGCGGGGCGCATAGAATTATGGGTGTGGGCATGCGGTGGCAAAAAGGTTAGCCATCACTGCTCTAGTGTATCTTCAAACTTTGCCCAATTTAAAAGGTGATGTCTATTAACTATCCTGAGCAACTTGCCATGAATAGCAATAGCAATTAGCACTTATATACCACTTCACAGTGTTTTAAAGCCCTCTGTAAGCAGTTTACAGAGTCAGCTTCTTGCCTCCAACAATCTAGGTTCTCATTTTACCCACTTCAGAAGGATGGATGGAAGGCTGAGTCAACCTTGAGTCTGGTGAGATTCGAGCTGCCGACAGTGGGCAGAGTTACCCTGCAATGCTCCATTCTATCCACTGTGAAAGAAGGAAGGAAGGAAGGAAGGAAGGAAGGAAGGAAGGAAGGAAGGAAGGCAGGAAGGAAGGAAAGGAAAGGAAAGGAAAGGAAAGGAAAGGAAAGGAAAGGAAAGGAAAGGAAAGGAAAGGGAAGGGAAGGGAAGGAACGAAGGAACGAAAGGCAGGCAGGCAGGGAGGCAGGCAGGAAGGAAGGAAAGGCAGGAAAGGAAGGAAGGAGTAAAGAAAGTACAATAGCAATAGCACATAAACTTCTATACTGCTTCACAGTGCTTTCCAGCCCTCTCTAAGCGGTTTACAGAGTCAGCCTCTTGCCCCCAATAATCTGGGTCCTCATTTTACCCACCTCGGAAGGATGGAAGGCTGAGTCAACCTTGAGTTGGTCAGGATCAAACTCTTGGCAGTGAGCAGAATTGGCCTGCAATACTGCATTCTAACCACTGTGCACCATGGATGGATGGATGGATGGATGGATGGATGGATGGAAGGAAGGAAGGAAGGAAGGAAGGAAGGAAGGAAGGAAGGGCAACAGCAATATACTTAGACTTATATACTGCTTCACAGTGCTTTATAGCCCTCTCTAAGCGGTTTACAGAGTCAACCTCTGGCCCCCAACAATCTGGGTCCTCATTTTACCCACCTCGGAAGGATGGAAGGCTGAGTCAACCTTGAGTTGGTCAGGATCAAACTCTTGGCAGTGAGCAGAATTGGCCTGCAATACTGCATTCTAACCACTGTGCACCATGGATGGATGGATGGATGGATGGATGGATGGATGGATGGAAGGAAGGAAGGAAGGAAGGAAGGAAGGGCAACAGCAATATACTTAGACTTATATACTGCTTCACAGTGCTTTATAGCCCTCTCTAAGCGGTTTACAGAGTCAGCCTCTTGCCCCCAACAATCTGGGTCTTCATTTTACCCACCTCGGAAGGATGGAAGGCTGAGTCAACCTTGAGCCTGGTGAGATTCGAACTGCCAAATTGCAGTCAACTGGCAGTCAGCAGAAGTAGCCTGCAGTACTGCACTCTAAGCACTGCACCACCGTGGCTCATCAAATTCATTGGAAGTTGTTTTCCCTCCATTTGCATCATCAGGATTTCTGACTGTGGGGCCTGCAGGCTTTAGGGGTGATGGTTGGGTGGATGGGTGGGGTGGGAAGTGCAGCAACCATTATTCAGTTGTCAAAAACCTTACCAAGCAAGCACACCACGACGGAGGAAAACAGACCTCCTATTTTGATGACTTCAACGCTCATTTCCATCACCATCTCTCATTTCCTGCCTGGAAGATCTCGGGTCATTCTGCCCCACCCATCCCATCCCCACC
Source organism: Arizona elegans (assembly GCA_022577455.1). NCBI lineage: Eukaryota > Metazoa > Chordata > Lepidosauria > Squamata > Colubridae > Arizona > Arizona elegans. The sequence goes on from JAKOOJ010000026.1 coordinate 7,861,566, forward strand.
CATCCTTCAAAAAAAGATGGAGAGGAGCATCAGCTGGCAAGCAACCTTGAGTCTTGCCAGGCTCAAGGTTGACTCAGCCTTCCATCCTTTCTAAGGTAGGTAAATTGAGGACCCAGTTTGTGGGGGCAATAAGCTGACTTTGTATAAATATACAAAAGGATGAAGGCTATTGCTTAACGCCTTGTAAGCCACCCTGAGTCTCCGGAGAAGGGTGGCATATAAATCAAATTAAAAAAAAAAAGAAAAGAAAGAGAAAGAAAGAGAAAGAAGGAAGGAAGGAAGGAAGGAAGGAAAGAAAGAAAGAAGAAAGAAAGAAAGAAAGAAAGAAAGAAAGAAAGAAAGAAAGAAAGAAAGAAAGAGAAGCTGACTTTGTATAAATATACAAAAGGATGAAGGCTATTGCTTAACGCACTGTAAGCCACCCTGAGTCTCCGGAGAAGGGCAGCATATAAATCAAAATTAAAAAAAAAGAAAAGAAAGAGAAAGAAAGAGAAAGAAGGAAGGAATGAATGAAGGAAGGAAGGAAGGAAGGAAGGAAAGAAAGAAAGAAAGAAAGAAAGAAAGAAAGAAAGAAAGAAAGAGAAGCTGACTTTGTATAAATATACAAAAGGATGAAGGCTATTGCTTAACGCACTGTAAGCCACCCTGAGTCTCCGGAGAAGGGCGGCATATAAATCAAAATTAAAAGAAAAAAGAAAAGAAAGAGAAAGAAAGAGAAAGAAGGAAGGAAGGAAGGAAGGAAGGAAGGAAGGAAGGAAGGAAGGAAGGAAAGAAAGAAAGAAAGAAAGAAAAAAGAAAGAAAGAAAGAAAGAAAGAAAGAAAGAAAGAGAAGCTGACTTTGTATAAATATACAAAAGGATGAAGGCTATTGCTTAACACACTGTAAGCCACCCTGAGTCTCCGGAGAAGGGCGGCATATAAATCAAAATTAAAAGAAAAAAGAAAAGAAAGAGAAAGAAAGAGAAGGAAGGAAGGAAGGAAGGAAGGAAGGAAGGAAAGAAAGAAAGAAAGAAAGAAAAAAGAAAGAAAGAAAGAAAGAAAGAAAGAAAGAAAGAAAGAAAGAAAGAAAGAAAGAAAGAGAAGCTGACTTTGTATAAATATACAAAAGGATGAAGGCTATTGCTTAACGCACTGTAAGCCACCCTGAGTCTCCGGAGAAGGGCGGCATATAAATCAAATTTAAAAAAAAAAAGAAAAGAAAGAGAAAGAAAGAGAAAGAAGGAAGGAATGAAGGAAGGAAGGAAGGAAGGAAAGAAAGAAAGAAAGAAAGAAAGAAAGAAAGAAAGAAAGAGAAGCTGACTTTGTATAAATATACAAAAGTATGAAGGCTATTGCTTAACGCACTGTAAGCCACCCTGAGTCTCCGGAGAAGGGCGGCATATAAATCAAATTTTAAAAAAAAAAAAACACAGCCCAGCTCCGTGTCCGCCTCAATAGTCAGTTTCCTTTGTCATCTTGTCATATTTTCAACCTGATAATGAGACATTCAATGTCATCATAATTGTTTGGTCTGATGGTGGAGAGGCTCTTGAAGATCTATCAGCGGGGAAAGGATGGTGACCATAAAAATACAGAAATAAAAGCAGAGAACGAAAGGCAAATGGTGGTTCCTGATTTATTTACATTTTAATCTCTGCAGAATCAGGCATTCAGGCTGGGTCTCATCCATGCTGGCATTGAGCAACGGGTACACTTATTCATCCAATGAAGGCAGTTAACGTCCTTCCTTTTGGGTATCCTACCTGACAAAATTAAAAAGGAATATACCGTATTTATTTGATTATACACATAATAACAGCTGCAAGGATTGTTTATGCTCAAAATTGGAAATTAGAGAAAATACCTTTGGAAGATGAAGTAATTGAAAAAGATTTTAGATTGTGCAGAAATGAACCAATTAACTTTGTTGATTAAAGATAGGGAAGAATCAGAATACTTTAGAATATGGAATTATTTCTATTGTTGGTTAGAAAAGAGATATAAATGATTAGTTTTATAACTATGTGTAAAAATTTGATGGCAAGAATATGGTTATAGGAATGAACTTTTATAGTGGTTTGGATGATGATTAAGATAGAAGAAACTGTTGGAACAAGAAGAATAAAAAGAACTGAAGAAGTTAACACCAAGATGTCACGGGGAGGGATGATTGATGTATTAAATGTTTGTTTGTCTTAAAAAATAAAAAAAATAAAAAAAGAAGGTAGTTAATGTCCCATAACAGCTCAGGGTGCTTTTAGGAATGCTATTTATTGTTTATTCCCAGGGTAAAGTAGAGGTGAGGATCCCACAGTTTGTGGATCTCTGTGAATCCAAGATTTCTATGGATTTCTGCAGATTGAAAAAGGAGTCAAGGTTTCCAAGAGTTCTGTTTAAGAGTTGCCCCCTAGGGCCTCCGAGCAATGAGGGCCATTTTTGAGCTTGCATTGAGATTTGGAAGTAATAGGCTATAATCTGCCACACTGGTCCAATGCGGGTTGGCAGATGTGAGTAGTGCAAAGAGCCACAGAGAGATACATGCTCGGCATCACAAGACAAGATGGAAAGACTTGCACGTGGATTAGAGAACAGACAAAAGTATAAGATGCCATCAAGAGAGTCAAAGAACTGAAATGGAAACGGGCTGGTCACATCGCAAGAAGAACTGCTGGCAGGTGGACCAAGGCGGTCATAGAATGGATCCCACTTGATCAAAAGCGTCCATGAAAGAGACCTAAAACAAGATGGATCTATGACATCAGCAAGTATGGCAGGCCCAATTGGCTAAATAAAGCTCAGGTCTGTATTGGTTGGAAACATGCAGAAAAGGCCTTCATTGGGCAGAGGAGGAGGAGGAGGAGGAGGAGGAGGAGGAGGAGGAGGAGGAGGAGGAGGAGGAGGAGAAGAAGAAGAAGAGGAGGAGGAGGAGGAGGAAGAAGAAGAAGAAGAAGAAGAAGAAGAAGAAGAAGAAGAAGAAGAAGAAGAAGAAGAAGAAGAAGAAGAAGAAGAAGAAGAAGAAGAACTGTGTTTCCCCAAAAATAAGACCCTGTCTTATATTTTTTTGAACTCTGAAATAAGCACTTGGCCTTATTGCTATGCGCTCAGAAGCCCAATTGGGCTTATTATCAGGGGATGTCTTATTTTGGGGGAAACAGGTTAGATACCGATAGGTAGGTAGGTAGGTAGGTAGGTGATAGGTAGGTAGATAGATAGATGATAAGTAGGTAGGTAGGTAGATAGATAGCTAGATGATATATATAGATGATAGATAGATAGATAGATAGATAGATAGATAGATAGATAGATGATAGATAGATAGATAGATAGATAGATAGATAGATAGATAGATGATAGATAGATAGAATGTTTCCCCCAAAATAAGACCCTGTCTTATATTTTTTTGAACCCTGAAATAAGTGCTTGGCCTTATTGTCATGTGCTAAAAAGTCCGATTGAGCTTATTATCAGGGGATGTCTTATTTTGGGGGAAACAGGATAGTAGTAGTTTAAGAGATCTCATGGTATGGGAGGTCTCATCTGGAACACATGTATGGAGAGGCATCTGATAGGCTTGGTGATGAATGCAGTTTGTACGTGAAGGAAGGTGGATGCTTTTTACCACAACAAAAGTGTGATAAATGGCAACAGACTGTTAAAGAACCTAGGCTCTTGTGTGGTCAGAGAGATACAAGATTATGAGTTCTCCCCAACTTAAGACTACAGGTAAAAAGTGTGTTATGACCATTTTGACCATTGTAGCATCCCCATGATCACGTGATCAAAATTCAGATAATTGGCAACGGACTCATATTTATGACGGTTGCAGTGTCCCGGGATCACGTGATCCCCTTTTGTAACCTTCTGGGAAGCCAAGTCAATGGAGAAACCTGATTTACTTTACAACTGTGTTACCAGTTTAATAACTGCAATGATTCACTTAACAACTGTGACAAGAAAGGTCATAAAATGGGGCAAAACTCACTTAACAACCATCGTGCTTACCAACAGAAATTTTGGGCTCAACTTTGGTCGTAAGTCGAGGGCTCCCTGTAAGGGCAGACCCATCTAGACTTCATTCTGCTCTCCAAGGTGCTGAAAGGTGCAATTTGGCTTCAGCACCTTGGAGAGCAGAATTGCAATCTTGATGGCTTGATTGAGAGGACTTCATTCTTCTCCACAGTAGTGGCCAAAATTGTGGGAACCTTTTGGGGAAAGTGTGTTTTTGAGGTTTGATGGCTAATAACATCACCTTTTTATTTTTTTTTTTGAGTTTCAAGATAATCATATTCCACTGCTGGAATGGCCAGAGGTCAGCAACCTGCGGCTCTGGAGCCGCATGTGGCTCTTTCACCTCTCTGCTGTGGCTCCCTGTCACTCAAAATATGCGTCACAACGGCCAATGTGCGACACCCACCGGCACGCGATTTATTGAGCTTTTACACCACCAGTAGGCCAACCATGGATAAATCCAAGAAAAGAAAAGTTTCAGAAGAAAACAGAACGTTTAATTCAACTACATATGCTAGTTTTGTGGCCACTCAAGAAATAGTCAGGCATGGGAAGAGTTTTGTGGCTCCCGGTGTTTTCTTTTCTGTGGGAAACAGGTCCAAATGGCTCTTTGAGTGTTTAATGTTGCAGACCCCTGGCCTAGACCTTAAGCCAACTGAAGATCTATGGAGCCAACTAAAGAAACGTGTTAGTCAGAAATGACCCAGCAATAAAACCCAGTTAATAGAAGCCATCCTTCAATCTTGGTTTCACATTAGAACAGCTGCAGAACTAAAAGACTTGCTTCACTCCATGGGAAGAGGTGTAATCCCGTCATTCATGCTAAAGGTTACCCAACGAAGTATTAACTGATGTGGTGCTCATTTTTGCATATCTTGTTTTTTCTAGGGTGATCATTTTTGTATATCTCGTTTTTTCTATGTGTTTCACTTTTCTTCTTTATACCGTAACTGCTATTCTAACAGCAAATCCTTCATAAAAGTTATTGCATGACATTCTTGATTAAATTATCTTTCCATTGATAAATCATTTTATGGTACTACTCCAATAAAAAAAAAAGTGGTGTTATTAGCTAGTTTTAGAAAATACACTTTTCCCAAAAGATTTCCAAATTTTGGCCACTACTGTTGTGTTCCAGGTGATGCTGAGTTCGATCTTAAACTGGTATTTTGCGGAGATGCCCAATAGCAAGACATATCCAGCCTGGCTTCTATAGGTCGCAAAAGACCTATCTTACTCTCCAAAATGAGGACATTTTGGAGAGTAAAATATCAGCAGTGGGATTTGTCCCGAAAGTAAAGACTTGTCAGCCAATCTGGTGGAAGCCACAGATAGTCCGTCTTTGGGTAGGATATGCCAGGTCTTGTGGCTTGCATTGATAAATCATTGGTGGGAGCTCAGTTAAAAGAAGAGGGAGCAGGGGAGGTTGGACTAGATGACCTATAAGGTCCCTTCCAACTCTGTTAATCTGTTATAAAGTTCAGGGTATTTGCTCCATAAATCTGAAAAACAAATTGACTCATTAGATCAGCAGCTGACATTATGATTTATATTAAAATAAACACCTTAATTCTTGTATGGTCTTATGCTGTATTAGAGAGGAGGTACACCAAAAAGGAAAGCAGGAGAGATTAGATGCTATCTGTTAGCACCATTAGGCCTGCAAACAATCAGGAACATAATTCATCTTTTCACATATTGAAAAATGCTGAATTTCTAGTTAAACTACCTTGCCCTTGAAAGTTACATGAACATGTATGAAGCAGCATTGTATAAATACTTTTAATCAACTTCCTTCCTTCCTTCCTTCCTTCCTTCCTTCCTTCCTTCCTTCCTTCCTTCCAGTGGTGGGCTTCTAATTTTTTTACTACCGGTTCTGTGGGTGTGGCTTGGTGGGCATGGCATGGCTTGATGGGCATGGCTTGGTGGGCATGGCAGGGGAAGGATACTGCAAAATCCCCATTCCCTCCCCACTCCAGGGGAAGGTTACTGCAAAATCCCCTTTTCCTCCTGATCATCTGGGACTCGGGAGGCAGAGAATAGATGGGGGGGTGGGGCCAGTCAGAGGTGGTATTTACTGGTTCTCCGAACTACTCAAAATTTCCGCTATCAGTTTTCCAGAACTGGTCAGAACCTGCTGAAACCCACCTCTGCTTCCTTCCTTCCTTTTCTTCCTAATGTCAGGGTTCCAAGTAATACCTCCAACGAAAGAAGACTCTGAGGTTCGAGGTTCCTCAAAATTCCATTTTATTAGAGATGTCATATTGGCACATCTGGGAAAACCCGAATCAGAACGTTTCCAGCTTTTCCTCACCCAAAGAAAAATCCAAGTCCCTGCCCAGCACCCACATGTCCATCACATGGTCCAATCAAAGCACCATCCCAACTGGAGATGCCTCACAGTCACACCCCTCCAGGTGCAGGGCAAGATGTCCTTGACTCTCTGAGAAAGGAATGTTATTTTGACTATATATCTCTCATACTCCATATAATCCCCCCTCCCAGTTTCCCACAGTAGTAAATGTGGCAGGCCTGAAGATCCAACGAAAAAGATGGCTTCCAGATCTGACACCTTCCTTCCTTCCTTCCTTCCTTCTTTCCTTCCTTCCTTTCTTCCTTCCTTCCTTCCTTCCTGTTTTCTCTCTCCTCTTCCCTTTTTCCTCACTCCCTCCCTTTTTCTTTCTTCCTCCTCCTCCTCTTCTTCCTCTCGTTCTTTCTGCCACCATGTTTAATCCACTAAAATTTTAACCTGGCTCAAACACATGAGTGTTTTATGACACATGAAATAATAATGGAAAGAGACCAACTCCGCTCCTTTAGGGTCTGGGCAAAATGACAATTACAAAACAGACAGGAATTATATTATTTGGTCAGTTAATTAGTTAGTTGAGTAATGGCTTGGCGCTGAAGTCTCGGGAGAGTTATATCGGGCTCCCATAGCGTATGCCACGGATTCACTCTCCTTAATGAATGGAAGGAAATTTGTTTTATTGTCTGGGAGCTGTTATTCTTAATGGATCTGAGAGACAGGCTAGAAATATGCTCTTGCCAGGGCAGGATTGATTCTGAACAGCTGGCAATGCCAACGGTCTGGGAGAAGATTTAATTTGAAATCACATTGGGAATGCACCCTTCTGCTTTAAACCACGTTAGCGAATGGATGGCTTACATGCTGATGAGCAAAGCTATTGAATGTGTGCAATCAGATCAACGGCGAACTACCGTAAACTCAAACATATTAGAGCCGTGGATTGAATAGTAAACCAGTGGTTATTGATAAGTATGACTTAGATTTCTCTCGCTCTCGAAACAGAACAGAACAAAAAGCCCTAAACTTACAACAGTTTGTCTACTGACTATTCAATGTTACAACAACTCTGAAAAATGTGACTCTCAGTGGCCATTTTTCACGGTTACGACCTTCGCAGGATCCCCCCATGATCATGTGATTGAAATTTGGATCCTTTGATGTTCTGTAATGTTCAATACGTTATGCTTTGACATGTTTTGTTTTTATATATGTGTGATTGTTTTTTGTGTTATTTTTAAAGACAAACTGTTTAATTATTTATTTATTTTTTTAAAAGAAAGAAATTCAGATCCTTGGCCACTGGTACATATTTACGATGGTCCGGGGCAGGGGTGAAATCTACTTACCTTCCCTACCGGTTCGGAAGTGAGTGTGCGCATCACATGAAATTTTGGACCCTCTGAGCATGGGCAAAGCCTTCTGCGCAAGCGCAGAGGGTAAAAAACAGGGTAGGTTAAAACCAGGAAATAATGATATCCGGTCGGGGGGGCAGAGCCTCACGCTGCTGCCACTACTGGTTCTCTGAACCACCTGCCACCGCTGCTACCGATTTGCCCGAACCGGTGCGAACTGGTAGCATTTCACCCCTGGTCCTGGGATTATGTGATTTCCCCTTTGCAACCTTCTGACAAGCAAAGTCAACGGAGAAGCCAGATTGACTTAACAAGTGGGGTTCCCAACTTATCAACTGCAGTGATTCACTTAACAACCATGGAAAGGAAGGTCGTAAAATGGGGGCAAAAGTCGCTTAACGAACGTCTCACTTAGCAACAGAAATTTTGGGTGGAATTGTGGTCGTAAGTCGAGGATTACATTTATTTATTTATTTATTTATTTATTTATTTATTTATTTATTTATTTCAATTTGAATACCGCCCTTCTCCTAGTGGACTCAGGGCGGTGCACAGCCAGAACTAAAACACATACCAATACAAAATTTAAAATTATTAAAAGAATTACATACTTTGGCCCAAATTTAAAACAGTTCGAATTAAAACCCATTGACCTTTACCAGAGTTGGAAGCAACCTTGGAGGTCATCGAGCCTAACCCCCTGCTCAAGCAAGAATTCCTAAATTTCCAGATAAAAAAATTGCACACTACGGGAACCAGGAGTACTACTCAAGCAACACTGAGGACACAGATAAACCTCCAAATAGCCTCAACGACTCTCTAAAAGGATGCAAATGACCAGCTGTCTGCAAGGAGTATAAATCCTTCCATTCCCCACCATCCTGTCAGAGCGGAAGAAGCTTCTTGGATGAGAAGTGAAACATCTTCAAAAGAAAAAACTAGAAAGTCCAGTTGCCTCCTGAAAAAGCACCTTACGGACAGCCGTGACCTGGAGGACTGAGAATCTCTACAGACTTTAAGAAACCCTATACTATTTCAGACAAATGGTTGCCCAATCTCTTCTTAAAAACCACCAGTGATGGAACACCCATAACTTCAGGAGGCATTGCATTTTTATTTTTTATTTTGCTTGGGGTTGGCTCTTCTTTAAGATGAACAATTCTTTTGTTGAATTGCCTTTCAGGGTATGCAAGGAACACACAAGACAAAATATTATTGTTGTGAGCTTAGTGTTGTGGCCCACCAGCAGTCAGCAGGGCTGGCAGCAGATTCGGACAGTGAGGAGGCTGGGGAGGAAAGTGGGCCAGTCCTGGAGTCTGAGGAAGGCTTAGACGATGGTTCTGAGTCGGAGGCAGAGAGGGGGCCAAGGCCATCTGGTAGTTCTTTGCTACCTCTGGAGTCTGACATCAGCGAGGCAGAAGAACAGCGGGAGCCTGTTCCCAGTATGTGCATGCACAGAGCTGCTAGAAGGCAAGAACAATTAAGAAAACAGGGTCGACTTGGGAGTAAGGCTTGGAGATGATTGGCCCCTGCCATAAGACATAAAGGAGAGGCGAACGTGATGTGGGCTTTTGCAAGAAGCAATTAATTTATCTGGTTGGTTCAAGCTTTGGAAACTTCTGTTTGACTCTGTGCTAAGTTTGGCCTTGCCCTGTGTGTGGCAATTAGTTCTCTGGCAGCATTCCAAGGGAGATAAGGTGGGTGTTTATAAACACTCCCCTGAAAGACTGTTTGAGAAGCCTTTCAGACTGGGAATGACAATAATTCACAGCCATATGAATTAAAGAGGTTTGCCGGGACTAAGATTGTGCTATATACTTTCTAAGGAATCCTAGGTCAGAACACATATACGAGCAGACAAACCAGGGGTGAAATCCAGCAGGTTCTGACAGGTTCTGGAGAACCGGTAGCAGAAATTTTGAGTAGTTTGGAGAACCAGCAAATACCACCTCTGGCTGGCCCCAGAGTAGGATAGGAATGGGGATTTTGCAGTATCCTTCCCCTGGAGTGGGGTGGGAATGGAGATTTTGCAGTATCCTTCCCCTGCCACGCCCACCAAGCCACACCACGCCCACCAAGCTACGCCCACAGAACCGGGAGTAAAAAAATTTGGATTTCACCACTGAGACAAACCGACAGGAAAAAGAGTTTGCGTCTCGACTTGATGGACTTCATAAAACTCATTGCTTGCTTACCAGAAGCCAAAATTCTGAATCTAAAATGGGCAAAGGGGAGACTGGCATGAAGTTCAAATGTTTCCATAGCAACTGCAGTCATAAGAGAGCGGAAAGACAAACTCGAAACCGAGAGGGCGGGGTGGGGGGGGGTATAATCTAATTATGAAACAAGTGTTTCATGCTTTTATTTTTACAGAAACAGTGTTTTTGGTGCACCATTCATTGTCAAACAAAGGAACCCCGAAGAAAAGAAAGTATTGTCAACCAACTCAGTACAAACTCGATAGCAATTTTTATATTTTTCTTTTCTTTTCTTTTCTTTTCTTTTCTTTTCTTTTCTACAAACTTCATACACTTTTATTTGCAAGCCCTTACAAACGCAGGTAGGATTGTTGTTGTTAACCGGTGCTTTTTTTAATCGTTCTTTCAATATGTGTGCTTCTGTTAGTATGCCTTGTTAACTGCCTGGAATTATTTGAATAGAATAGAATAGAATTCTTTATTGGCCAAGTGTGATTGGACACACAAGGAATTTGTCTTTGGTACATATGCTCTCAGTGTACATAAAAAGAAAAGATACGTTCATCAAGAATCATAAGGTACAACACTTAATGATAGTCATAGGGTACAAATAAGCAATCAGGAAACAATATCAGTATAAATCGTAAGGATACCCGCAACAAGGTTACAGTCATACAGTCATAAGTGGGAGGAGATGGGTGATGGGAACGATGAGAAGATGAGAAGATTAATAGTAATAGTAATACAGACTTAGTGAATAGTTTGACAGTGTTGAGGGAATTATTTGTTGAGCAGAGGGATGGCGTTCGGGGAAAAACTGTCCTTGTGTCTAGTTGTTCTGGTGTGCAGTGCCCTATAGCGTCGTTTTGAGGGCAGGAGTTGAAACCATTTATGTCCAGGATGCGAGGGGTCTGTAGATATTTTCCCAGCCCTCTTTTTGACTCGTGGAGTATACAGGTCCTCCATGGAAGGAAAGTTGGTAGCCATGGTTTTTTCTGCAGTTCTAATTATCCTCTGAAGTCTGGGTCTGTCTTGTTGGGTTGCAGAGCCAAACCAGACAGTTATGGAGGTGCAGATGACAGACTCCATCATTCCTCTATAGAACTGGATCAGCAGCTCCTTGGGCAGTTTGAGCTTTCTGTGTTGGTGCAGAAAGAACATTCTTTGTTGTGCTTTTTTGATGACGTTTTTGATGTTAGGTGTCCATTTTAGGTCTTGAGATATGGTAGAACCTAGAAATTTGAAGGTCTCTACTGTGGATACTGTGTTTTCTAGTATTGTGAGAGATGGAAGTATGGGAGGGTTTCTCCTAAAGTCTACCACCATTTCTAGGGGTTTATTTATTTATTTATTTTATTTTATTTATTTATTTTATTAAATTTCTATGCCGCCCTACTCCCGAAGGACTCAGGGCGGTGAACAGCCACAAGATAAAACACATAAATACAAAAATTTAAAATAAAATAAAAACGAATTAAATAATTTGGCTGAACAAATTTAAAATACCCCATAATTTAAAAACAAATTAAAATTTACATTTAAAAAGGGGAGAAGATTTAGGCCAGGCCAGCTTGATGAAATAAGAAAGTCTTGAGCACGCGACGGAAAGTGCGTAAATCCGGGATCTTCCATATCTCTGGGGGGAGCTCGTTCCAGATAGTAGGTGCCCCCACAGAGAAGGCTCGCCCCCTGGGGGCCGCCAGTCGACATTGTTTGGCCGATGGCACCCGGAGGAGCCCCTCTCTATGGGCACGTACTGGCTGGTGGGAGGCTATTGGTGGTAGCAGGCAATCCCGTAGATAACCAGGTCCTAAACCATGAGGTTTTGAGTGTGTTCAGTTCCAAATTGTTCCGGTCGCACCACAAGGCTAGTTGTTCAACCTCCCATCTGTATGCTTGATTAAGATGAACAGCCTCCTCACATCTGCAGAATGAGCGAATGAACGAACGAATAAACAAGGAGCAACATGTTAGGTCAAAACGAGGACAACGACGCCTAACAGAAAGCACTTCCGAATGCTTTAACAATTGCTTGTGTCGTTGTTTTGTAAACTGCCCAAAGCTGCATTGCGTGAGATGGGCTGCCTTATAAATATGATTAATTAATAAATAGGAACCGAAAAGCTTTGTGTCTTAGTAACTGTGGGGTGCAGGGAGAGAAAATTATAACTTAGAGGATCAAAGGGAAAACTTGAGAGATTAGATAAACGGTGATTCTATTCCTAATAGCCATTAAACTCCAGGAATATGAAGGTTTTTCTAGCACCTAATTTAGTATGTGTGGTGCGGTCAGAACCTCAAAATTACATATAATATGGCCTTTATCTGAACAAAAGAGCCAACTGAGAACTATGTAAGTGGTTATCACATCTGATTCGGGTAAATTGCCGGGGTGACACAGAAACATGATTTGCGTTTTCTTTTAATTGTGCCTTTTATTCTGTTTTGTAGTACACTGCCTTTTATTGTTCTGTATTTTATAGTATTCAAAGATGGCCCAATAGGTACCAGCTATTTTGGTTAATTGCACAGTTAGCCAGGTGTTGAGACTGTATTTGGCATTTTGATCCACCTTTCAAGTCCTTCTCAAGGTTTTTTATTATTATTATTATATATTTTATTCATTAAGCATAAAACTCAGTCGACTGAACATTCAAAAATGCATCACAAATACCACGGACTGGTGCTAATGGTTGATCCGGGTTGCTGCCAGCATCCTAGGTATCAACCAAGTACCTTCTTAAGATGTACGATGTTCCAAGTAGCACAGTTTTTTGCAGTCCCGCTGGTGTTATTGCAGGAAGCTGCAATTTGCTGATGTATGTTATAAAATTCTTGGACATGGTACCAAGTGCCCCGATGACAATGGGTATCACAGTTACATGTTTCATCCATAGCCGTGTAGTTTCGATGGCCAGGTCGCAATACTTCATGATTTTTTCCAGTTCTTTTTCTTCGACTCTGGCATCTCCTGGTACCGCGATGTCAATAAATCGTACGTTTTGGTTTTCGACAACTGTGATATCTGGCCTATTGTGTTCCAAGTGACGATCCATCTGTATTCGAAAGTCCCACAAGATCTTCACCTTTTTATTTTCTATAACTTTTTCCACTTTATCTTCCCATGACTTTTTGGATACAGGAAAGTCATATTTTTTTACATAATGACCAGTGGACTAATTTAGCAACTCGGTCGTGTCTAGGTTTGTAATCAGTTTTGCGATTTTGCTATTCCTTTGTTCTATTTTGTTCTATTCCTTCTATTTTTTTCCATTTTTCCTCGCTGCATTATATTATTATTATTATTATTATTATTATTATTATTATTATTATTTAATCTTTAGTGAGATTCACAGCCTTTGAGGCTGGTTAATAGCTCAGCAGCTCGAGTCCTAACCAAGGACCTAGGAACTGTTAAGGTATCGTCGGAGGATGTAAGCTGTTCCAAGTAAGGTGGTTTTTTGTAGAGTCAAAATGTTCAAGTCCGGTAAATTTAGAATTTCTAAATAGCGGGGCAGCCCTTTGGGTATTGCTCCAAGGGCTCCAATTACAATCGGGACAACACATGATTTCTTTTTCCACAGTCGCTCAACTTCAATTTGCAAGTCCCGGTACTTTGTGATTTTTTCTTGCTGTTTATCTTCAATCCGTGCATCACCAGCTATTGCAATGTCAATGAACCATCCTTTTTTCTTTTCAACTATTGTTATGTCAGGTGTGTTGTGGACCAAGTGCCTGTCAGTCTGAATCCTAAAGTCCCACAAGATCTTGAGTTTCTCATTCTCTAAAATTTTCTCAACCTGATGTTCCCAGTGGTTTTTGCTGTACTCAAATCCAAACTTCTGGCACAATTTCCAGTGAATGATCTTAGCAACACGGTCATGGCATTGTAGGTAGTCAGTTTGTGAAATTTTGCTGCACCCACTGATCAGGTGGTCGACTGTCTCATCTTTCTCATTGCAGAGGCGGCATTTGCTGTTGGTGGTAACATGTTGAATTTTTGCCTTCATGCAGTTTGTGGCTAGGGCTTGCTCTTGAGCTGCCAAAATAAAGCTTTCTGTTTCTTTTTTCAGTACTGATCTTAACCAGTTCCAAGTTAGTTTCTGGTCAGCTTTGCCTTCAATACTTTTCAAGTATTGGCCATGTAGAGCTTTACTTTTCCAATTTTCAGCTTGCTGCTCAATTACTTCTTTCTTTCTGCCATTTGCTTCTACCAGTGATCTAACTTCTGCTATCTTGTTTAACCCCAGCCCCTCTGTTGCTAAGCACTCAACCCCCCACCCCCCCACCCCGTTCCTTGCTGCACTGCCAAAGAAAGGCATGGGCTGGGGGCAGAATTGGGTACTAAGCTGATGTCTCTAAAGGTATAAAAGGACGCCAGACTTTCCCCAAGGTGAAACCCTTTTGACATCTCTCTCTCTCTCCCTCCCCCACTCCCTCTCTCTCTTCCCTCTCTCTCTGTATCTCTCTATGCCTCTCTCTCTCTCCCTCCCTCCCCCTCCCTCTCTCTCTTCCCTCTCTCTCTGTATCTCTCTATGTCTCTCTCTCTCCCCCCCTCTCTGTATCTCTCTGTCTCTTCCCCGGCCGCTTCTCCATTCCCTGCCATCACCCTTACCTTCTCAGACTAGGAGAGGAGTGACTGGGAGGGGAGGGCGAGGAGTGGGGCCAGCCAGTGGTGGGATCATCCAACAGGGAGCCACAGCAGACAGCCCAAAGAGCCACATGCAGCTCTGGAGCCGCAGGTTGCCGACACCCGACCCAGGCAATGAAGTAGAATTTATCTCCGGCTCCCGCTCTTCCCCAAAACAGCCTTTTTCTCTTTTCCTTTTTTTTCCCCCAAAGCAGGTGGGAAAACAATTCAGCGGAGGACAAAAGGCACAAAAGAAGCATACAAGGCTAAATGGAAATTTATTTCTAAATCAACATTGTGCTTTGGCAGGCTTTGAAAATGCAAAGTGGCATTAGATGCAGAGTTGGGAGTGCCAATATTTGCAAATCGCCTAAACCTACAATTATTCAATCAAGAAGCAGCTTATAAGTGCGAGGCCAATCCACCAAATGCAAGGAAGGGATTTTATATCCATCTATATCCGTATGTTTGTTCCATAAACACACACACACACACACACATATATATATATATTTGATAGGACTAGAATAGGATTGATTCCAGAATCCCTCAGAACTTATTAGATTCAGGGCATAAGAAAGTAACTCCTTCAAAGTAAATTAGTCTTGCAAAGTTTATCAATGTGTCACGGACCAGGTGACATCAAGTATTACCGGGAATTCTGGGACATGAAGTCCACATGGCTGGGGAATTCCGGGACATGAAGTCCACATGGCTGGGGAATTCTGGGACTTGAGGTTCACATGGCTGGAGAATTCTGGGACATGAAGTCCACATGGCTGGGGAATTCTGGGACTTGGAAGTCTACAGGTCTTAAAAGTCCCCAAGATTGAGAATCACTGAATCACTGCTTTAAAGCAAGGACAGCACCTTTATAATGAAGGTGTGAGTGGGTAGGGCATATTATTACAGTAGTCCTTGCCTTATGACCATATTTGGGAGCAGAATTTTCATTCCTAAGCATGGAGGGTGTTAAGTGAGTTGCAACCAGTTTTATGGCCTTTTTTGCCAAGCAAATCACTGTAGATGTTAAATGAACCATGAGGTCATTAAAACAATGTAGGCATTTCCTTTCTCCCCCTTTTCAAAAACAGGAAAGACTTCATTGTCCCAAAGATGCTTTTTCAGGAGTCAACTGGACGTCCTTGTTTTTCTTTGAAGACGTTTCGCTTCTCATCCCAGAAACTTCTTCAGCTCTGACTGGATGGTGAGGAACGGAAGGATTTATATTCCTTGCAGACAGCTGGTCATTTGCATCCTTTTAGAGAGTCATTGAGGCCACTTAGAGGTTTATCTGTGTCCTCAGGGTCACCTGAATAGTGCAAATGGGAGTGGAGCCTTCTTGGTTTCAGGATGTTTTCTGCCCTGTGTCCCTTTATTGTTGACCACTGTTGCTCCACACCCATTTGCATTACTCAACGTCCCATGTAATTTTTGATTGCCACCTATACTCAGATTTGAGGGAACATCAACTGGGCAGGATCTTTTATACCAGCACCCCTAAATCTAAAGAGCACTTGTTGCAACATTGTCTGTTGGGTTCTAACTTGCAGTTGGTGAAATGGATTGCCAAATATGAGGTAAAGTTGATGGAAAAAAGGACAAAGTTGGTGCAGCAGAATGTGGTAGATTGTAGGAAAGACCATTTGATCTAATAATGTAATTTTAATAGTAGTTTTAAGACTGATTTGGTAGATGCAGGGGTGACATTATAATATAATTTTAATCATATTTAAATTGTATCTCAAATGATTGTATTTTAATCCCGATTTCATTTTAGATCGTATTTTATTCTAATTGCATTTTTAATCGTGCATTATTCCAATTTCATTTAAATTGTTTTACCAAACTTTTGTAATGATTTGTTTCTGGAACTCTGCACTTTGATATGGCCCAATGGCTAATCAATAAATAAATTCATTCATTCATTACTCAGGTGACCCTGAAAATACAAATAAACCTCCAAGTGGCCTCAATGACTCTCCAGAAGAATGCAAATGGCCAGCTGTCCTCAAGGAGTATAAATCCTTCCATTCCCCACCATTCAGTCAGAGCTGAAGAATAGAATAGAATAGAATAGAATAGAATAGAATAGAATAGAATAGAATAGAATAGAGAATGGATTGGACTGGACTGGACTGGACTGGACTGGACTGGACTGGACTGGACTGGATTGGAATAGAATAGAATAGAATAGAATAGAATAGAATAGAATAGAATAGAATAGAATAGAATAGAATAGTTGGAAGGGACCTTGGAGGTCTTCTAGTCCAACCCCGTTAGGCAGGAAACCCTACACCACACCAGAAGCGAAACATCTTAAAAAAAAACAAACAAGAAAGACCAGTTGCCTCTTGAGAAAAGCACCTTTGGGACAACCTTAACCTGGATGACTGAGAAACTCCATAGACAAAGGCTACATTGGTTGAACTTCTGACTGAAATGCAAAATTTTAACAGCGGATGTGGTTCACTTGGGAAATAACGCAGCAGTACTGTTATCACTCAGGAAGCCCATGAAGCCATTAATCACTGCTGCCATAAATATACAACCGCGATAAACACAATCTGCCACTCTTTTCCGTTTTGAAGACTTTTATTATCAGGATATAAAATACAAAAGAAAATAGAGGGAGGGGGGGTCCTTTTATTTTCCAAAGCACCTGAAGGCAGGACAAGAAACAATGGTTGGAAACCAATCAAGGAGAGAAGCAACCTGGAATGAAGGAGAAACTTCCTAACAGTGAGGATGATTAACCTGTGGAACAGCTTGCCACCAGAAGCTTCATCATCGGAGGTTTTGAAGAAGAGACTGGATAGTCATTTGTCTGAAATGGTATAGGGTCTCTGGCTTGAGCAGGGGGCTGGACTAGAAGATCTCCAAGATCCCTTTCAACTCTGTTACTATTCTATTCTATTCTATTCTATTCTATTCTATTCTATTCTATTCTATTCTATTCTATTCCATTCCATTCCCTTTTCATTTCTATTCTATTCTATTCTATTCCCTTTTCATTTCTATTCTATTATTCTATTCTATTCATTCTATTCTATTCTATTCTATTCCATTCCATTCTATACCATTCCATTCCATTCCATTCCCTTTTCATTTCTATTCTATTCTATTCTATTCTATTCTATTCTATTCTATTCTATGCTTCTCCCTCTCCCTCCAGTGTGCTGCAGCTGCCTAAAAAAGCCAACACAGTCCTAAACTGCATCAATGAAAGGGGTTGGACTAGAAGACCTCGAGGGCCCCTTCCACCTCTGATTCTGAAAATAGTGGGGAAAATGGGGAGGAAAAAGGAGAATGGAACAAAGTCTTAGAGTAAAGGAACGGGAGAAAGAAAAGGACTGACTTCCGAGTCTTTTGGGCACAATATAAGAAGATAACAACACAATCTGCAACTCTGAATCTGATTACAATCAAAGGGAGACTTTTGAAGCTCCTCCTCCCGCCCCTCCCTTCATTGAAACCCCGCCCCCTTTTTCTTTCCTCGCTCCTCTCAGGACTTCCCATTCGGGATCGCACTTTCGCCGCGGCGTAGCTTTTTTTTTTTTTTTTTATAAACCTTCAATCCGCCCTCTTCGTTCCCTACACAAAACCGCCCCCCCTTTTTTTTCAAACGCCTGGTTCGGACTTTTTTTTTTTAATTGATTTATTTTCAAACCCGCCTCAAGCTCGTGACGAATCGGCCGAAGGAGAAGGTCCTTTCGAATCTGCGGCGCGAGAGGAAACACTTCCGGCCGTTCCTCGTCCTCGGACCGGAAGTCACTGCCCGCCATTTTCTGGCGGCTGATGGCGGCGATAGGGAGGCCGCGGCGGCCGCTACTGCCCTGCGAGGGGTCGCGGTGAGGCGACGCCCGGGCGGCTTTTTTCCCTTCTCCGGTTCTCGAGCGGCGACTTCTTCGGGGCCATGTACGCCGGGCGGCCTAGCGGGGCGGAGGCCTCGGCGGCGCCTGCTGGGCGGACGCTGAGCTCTGTGGGAGCGCTCCCGTCAGCGTCAGCATCAGCAGCGGCGGCGGCCTCGCCCGGCGGCCCGAGCGGCGGCGAAGGCGGGAGCGGCGGCGGCGGAGTGGTAGTCGGTGGCCGCGTGGAGCTGCTGGTCTTCGGCTACGCCTGCAAGCTGTTCCGCGACGACGAGAAGGCGCTGCAGCAGGAGCAAGGCCGCCACTTGATCCCCTGGATGGGCGAGGCCTCCATCATGATCGATAGGTCGGTGCACAGCAACCCCCCCGCCCGACTATCGCTGCTCTCGTTGTGCTTCTTCTTCTCCTCGCCCTCTTTGTGGGTCTCTGGGGAAGGGAGGGAAGAGTGGGGTGGGTGGGGTGAGGGGTTGTCAGGGATCCTCTGCCAAGCAGGACAAGGGAGAGCTGGGCCCAGGCGAGGAAAGGCTTATTATTATTATCATTATCACTATCACCCCCTGCCTTCTCCTATAAGCAGGGCTAGGCTTACAGTTCCCCATCTCTGGCTGGTTTCCCTGGCTACTTTCAAAAGGCTGGACTACAACTCCCATCCCCGTCTGTCTTTCCTGTCTGATTTCAGATAGGCTGGACTACAACTCCCATCCCCGTCTGTCTTCCCTGTCTCATTTCAGACAGCCTGGACTACATCTCCCATCCCTGTCTCTGATTTCAGACAGGCTGGACTACAATTCCCATCCCCATGTATCTTTGTCTGGTTTTGGATAGCCTGAACTGCAATTCCCATCCCTATCCAGCATCCCTGGCTGTTTTCACACAGGCTGGACTACATCTCCCATCCTTGTTGTTTGTGGTTTTGGGATATGTGGACTACAATCCCCATCCAGCATATCTGACTCTTTCCGGATACCCGATGCTAAATGAATACCTCCACTTAGTTGTGCGGGGTTATAAATTTCATAATCTGTAATTAACTTATTAAATGTGCTGAATTGCGACTCCCATCATCCGTTTCGGCCTCCCTGGTGATCTCTACATGCTGGACTACAACTCCCACTGGGCCATCTATCCGGGTTGGAGATGGCTGCCAAGGCCCCATAATTCCAATAAAATTGGAAATCCAATAAAATAAAAATATTGAATTTTGTTGCTTCCATTCAGCTGTTAGTTCATTGTAGAAGGAATTCCCAAGATTACCAGTAAAAAACTTTTGTGTATTAGGTTGTTGTAACCACATAAAATTGGACAGTGTGTTTGTTTTTGTGTAAACAATCTAATTATATAATTTGAGCTGTTGGAAAAGCTGTACTTCAAGTTACTGCGAGTTCTTGGTGAATAACAAATCTTGCTGTTACTTGGTTATAATACCAGGGCACAAACATAATGTAGTGTAACCTTAAAAAAACTTATTAGTGGAAGTGCTAAGTCACCTTTCAACTTTTTTCTAAAAAAAAAATAAAAATCTGCAAATATAGCTTCTGAGTAGCTTTCAGAAATCATGTATTGGGTTAATTACCTATGATTGTTTATGACAGAAGCCTGGATAAAGATGTCTCCCCAAAAAGGCTGCTGTTTTTTTGGGGTGCACATATAGAAAGTTTGATTTGGTAAAAGGAACAACAATTATTTATAAAATGTGTGGTTTTAACACTGAGGCTGCACAAATCCTTCACTTATTTGAATGGTTTTTAGACCATGAAAGCTACCTACCTTTAAGGTGATGCTGGCTTGGTTTTTGATGGAAGAAACCAGCATGGCTACTCCTCTGAAGTTGGGTGTGATATGGCTCCTATAATAGCTATTTAAAAAAAAAAGATTAAGAGCTTCCCTTGCCTGTTGAGCTAGTCAAGGCACAGCACAGCACATCTTTAAAAAAACAAACAAACTACAAAAATTTGTAAAGTTTCCTTTAGATTCCAGCAAAGCCAGCTTTGGGAATCTAGAAAGCTCCAAGGTTTATCTAATCTAGATAAATCTAAAAAGCTTTGTTTTTCGGGCTTTATCTGATCTAGATAAATCTAGAGGTCCCTTCCTCACCTCCCCATGTTCTCTTCCTCCTTGGCAGAGGATGTGTTGTGTTATTTACATTCCCTCCACTTTGAAGGAGTGGATCCTATATAAACTGGGGTTGGAGTACCCTCTTTTCAAACCAAAGTCTTTAATGACTCCTGTTACGAATGGAAGGAAGACTTATTTGCATCTCTGAATGCTTATCCTAGCGAAAACATACTCTCTAGGGCGGTAAAGTTAACCTCACGATCTGTTATGCAGTATGACTTTGACCAGGCCATATTTTTTTCTGCCTGAGTTTCCAATAAATGATGTAAAGCTACAGTCCAAGGTTAATGTGATTCTTGCATTCTCATCCTTCCCTACTACAATTCATTGGTGAATCTTGTTTTGCTGCGGTTTCCCCCCTCCCCCCCCTCGGAGCAGCATAGTAGCAATCTTTGTAATGGTCCCATAGAGAAGGTTAAACTGAGGTTTAGTGACTTGACTCTTTTAAAATCCTCCAGGGAATTTCAAGTTTGACAAAGTACAACCTTGGTTTTCGAATTCCAAATATTCTAATTCACTTAGGGCAATAATGCCGCTTTTAGCGTGATGGAAGTTGTTGCGTGTATTGGCTACACTTGTACGGCTTCTGGCAAAAAACCTTGGTTTTCATTGATTTGTAGATAGATGTTCCAGCTGTTTAGTTTAATAGTATTCGTAGCTTCATGGAAACTCGTTTTATTACCACAAAATGGTACAGAATTTAGATAATGGTTCCTGTAATGCTGTTACGCTTGGGGACTCCTGCTATTTAAAGCTAAAATTGACAGGTGGATTCTTTGTCTGGTTGTAATCTGATTGTTTTGGAAGATCAAAGTGTTTCTATTGGCATTTTAGTGAAAAAATGGATAGCCAAAGGGACTGAAAAGGCATTGTTGTTAGCACAATCCCCCTAGTGTAAAGCAAAGAGAGTCTGAAGGCTTTGGTTTGAAAAGAGTGTGTGGCATATTGTAAGAGCTTGCTCCTTCCATTTTTTTTTTATTTATTTATTTTTTGCTTTACACAATCTCTGTAAGTTTACAAGTCCCAATTCCCAAATCAAGCCCTACCGGGAACAATACAAAACTCATTAATAATGATTTTTGGCGAAACCTTAAAATGAATTTTCTTTAAACATTCAGAACAAAAACGTACTGTTGGTAACACCATGGCATATGTCTTGGATAAGGTTATGTGGCAATATTTTGTGACTTCCCGGAATCAAACTAAAATGTAAATTAAACATGGATTTGATCATTCAGCTTCATAGTCATCAGTCAAAACAATAGCACATACCAGCCAATGCTCTTTCACAGTTTCTGATAAGGCAAGTTAGCTGAAACTGTAAAAATGGTAGGAGCAAGCTATGGATATGCTCATGATCTTTTATTATTTTACATTTGTAACTTAAGGAGGTTTGATAGATTTAGTCACTGTAGGAAACTGGCTCTAAATTATTGATTGATAATCTTTCAGAGCGGTTGTTTTGTTTTTTTTTACCTTGCTCTCTCTGGAATTGTTTGTTTTTGAGGAAGCAATAATGGCATTGAGACTATGACATCTTAGAAGAAAGTTGCCTTTTTATTCACAAGTCTGGTTTTTTTAAAAAAAATAAAATAAAGTCTCCTACATTATATTAGTTTTCATCTTTTAACCAAACTTCATATTCCACATTCTTCTTAGAATGGTGGAATGGACTCAGTTGCTCCCTTCTGCTCATATTTTCCCAGCCACAAAGAAAATAGTTTTAAGTCTCAGCCTAATCCTCTTTTAATTACCGGCCTGGCACAGATTATACAAAAAAAAAAAAAAAATAAATTATTAGCCCAAAGAAAAACTTAAGTGGCTTACAAATACAGACAATTAAAAAAAAAGTGACCAAATGAAATAAACGCCCAACGTAAAACGATGGATATCTAGTTCAGGGGATCGGCGAGCGTTTCCTGCAGAGAACCTCCTTAAATTGCACCAATGTTGCTGTTCCTATGTATGTGTGTCTCTCTATCACATAACCCAGGACTTCTTTCCTCAGCCACATAGCTAGGGGCCGAGCCTAGCCATGATTTTACCTCCAATGGATCCAGGTTTCTTTGATGAAGATTTCTCCTGAGAATGCAAGACTAGCAGAAAAGAAGCGAGGAATTGCCCACCGTTTGGTTCTTACGGATAGGTATTTATGTACTTGGGTTTGTGTAAATGTAAGTAATTTGCCTTTGCAGGAAAAAAAAAACACAAAAATTTCCCTCTGTTACATAGCCGTTATATATGTCGGCCAGGGTCATTAAATGGTTGAACCACAAACGGTAAGGACGCATAGCAGCTGGTTCCTCTTTGTAGCCGGTTAGATAGTCCGCTTTTAATTGTAATCAGTAACTTCCAAAGGGGCTTGGTTTTTGCGCTTGTTAAAGAAAGTGGGACAGGAGTGTTGAGTCAGATTTAATGGGTCCCTCGTTTAATTCAGTAGATGGTTCTTTTCCGTTATAGGTGGTAAGTATTGATAGATTTGGCAGGAAACCCAGCCCGAAGTCCCTTGGTTGATCCTCCCCTTCCTGTTGCAGATATGATGGGCGTGGCCACTTGCACGACCTTTCCGAATACGACGCCGAATATTCTACCTGGAACAGAGATTACCAATTGTCCGAAGAGGAAGCTCGAATCGAAGCTCTCTGTGACGAAGAGAGGTATTTAGCCTTGCGTACGGACTTGCTTGAGGAAGAGGCAAGGCAAGGTATAAAAATCTAGGACAATTTCCTGAGAATAGCACACGTTGAATTTGAAAACAAAAATTGCTTTTTTCCCCCCCCCTCCTTTGAAAAAAAATGTAACTTTTTTAAAAAGAAAAAAAAATTGTTGTTTCCCACTCGTTATATACTCACTCTTTCTGATATTATTTTGACAGTAACCCAGTGGATTCGAAAAAAACGAGCGTCTTTGCGTATCTGAGGACCTCAGGATATAGTTTATTTGTAGTGCCACCCAGAATGGCTGCCCATTCGTTTTGAGGGCAGGCTGAACGTTGCGCGCACTCTTTTAACTGTTCTTCTTTTAACAGTATCGTATCATCGAAAAGTTCACGTCTCTTTTTTTTTGTTCTTCTTCTTCTGTGTTTTGAGTAGAAATGACATTCACGCTTATCTCAGCAGGAGAATTTTTTTAAAATATAAACCCGAGATCATTCCCGCCCCCCCCAAAAAAGAAGAAGAAAGAAAGCTGATATCTTCTGCCCTTTTTTTGTGTGTTTGGGTGGAAATATCAGTGTCCACATGGTCAGCTTGCTGTAACGTTTGTGTTTGAATGCTTGGGCGAATTACGTGTTGTTCATTTGTTTAAAAAAAGAAAGTTAGCTGTATTTAAACGTTATCCCCCTTTTTAAAAATTGCGTGTTGCTTTTTTCTTCAAGAGGAAGAATATAAGAGGCTGAGCGAAGCTCTGGCCGAGGATGGATCCTATAATGCAGTGGGATTTACCTACAGTAGTGATTATTACGATCCCTCAGAACCCACTGAGGAGGAAGAACAGCCCTTCAAGGCCAAAGGTAAGGGGAAATTCTGCGGGAAAAAATTGCTTCCTATATGTATCTTGGGAAAAAAATCATATTGGCTGGGCTAAGATTTTGTAGTTCTGTTGATGAAAGGCATTGAATTCCTCAGTTTGGGGACACCTGTACATGAAACAAACGTCTCTTCCGCTTTCATGCCCAAGGCGGGACTAGAACTCACCGTCTCCTGGTGATTGGCCCAAAGTCACCCAGCCTGCTTCCATGCCCAAGGCAGAACTAGAACTCACCGTCTCCTGGTGATTGGCCCAAAGTCACCTAGCCACCTTTCATGCCTAAAGTGGAACTAGAACTTGTGATTTCCAGATTTCTAACTTAGTGCCTTAACTACTAGGCCAAACTGGCTTTCAAGTATAAAATGTAGTACCTTTTAGAGGCTGAAAAGAGTTTCTGTATATTTAAGTAGCTTGCAACTGGCATGGACGTGAGTAATGCAAGCAAGCGTATTAGCTTACTCGATCCTTTTAAAAACCCACAAAGAAAGTGAAACCTTCCTCATTCTGATCAGTTCTTTTTCAGATTCCCTGAAATAGTCTTAACTTGTTGCTTCAAATACTTGGGAACGCTTTCCCACCTTTCTTGTTTGAGACATTCAGGTTGCTTTATAGCAGTGTTCCTCAACCTTTCCGGATTGGTGGCCTGGTGCGCGCAGGTGCGCGTGTGAATTTGTGCGAGGGGAAAGTGCACAGCTTGAATGGTATGAGCTGTGGGGCTGCGAGTGTCCAGTGCCTGCCACTCAGGAGGGTTGTGAGACCCAGCACCCACCATTTGCGGGAGTCTGGCTGCGGGCATCAGTGCATGCAACAAACGCGAGTGGCGCTGCGAGCACCAGTACTTGCCACTTGCATGAGTCAGGCTGTGTGCCAGCCTGTCACTCACAGGGCCGTGGCCCACAGTTTGGGGATCCCCTGCTTTATAGGATGTAGACTGCATTGTGGCAAAGTCAAATTTTCAATTCATTTTTGCTACCTTGTAGCTGACTAGGGGACACAGTGGCTCAGTGGCTAAGACGCTGAGCTTGTCGATCAAAAAGGTCGGCAGTTCAGCAGTTCAAATCCCCAGTGCCGCGTAACGGGGTGAGCTCCTGTGACTTGTCCCAGCTTCTGCCAACCTAGCAGTTTGAAAGCAGGTAAAAAAAATGCAAGTAGAAAAATAAGGACCACCTTTGGTGGGAAGGGAACAGTGTTCCGTGCACCTTTGGCGTTTAGTCATGCCGGCCACATGACCACCGAGACGTCTTCGGACAGCGCTGGCTCTTCAGCTTTGAAACGGAGATGAGCACCCCCCTTTAGAGATGGGAACGACTAGCACATATGTGCGAGTGGAACCTTTACCTTTAGCTGAGGTTACTCATTGCTTTTCTGTGTGATGTAATAGGCACAACGTGGCTGGTAAAAAAAGTAATATAAAGTGCACCACCAGTTGCTTATACAGTCATACTGCAAGGAACATCCGAGACTGTCATGTTTGATTACAAGTGTCATTGTTAATCCTTTTTTTGCTGGATTCTCGGTAAATTAAAGTTTAATGATGATCCATTTCCCCCCAGCAGTTTGAGTTCTCCCAGCTTGAGAACAGGGAGAATGGGTAGAGTGGTAGCTAGCTATTACTTAGTTAATGCGTGATGTTTGCCCATTGCTCTTTGAGAAACTCAACATGCTTTTAAGAACTTGTAATAGTGAGGCTTACCGTAGTGTCAAATCACACAAGATTTTTCGATGCCGCCAAAAGAGAACCAGATGTTCTTGGGGCAGATCATTAAAACAACTCCCCTGTAGTGAGCTTAGCTGTCTAGGAGCGTCTCTGAAAATATGTTTGTTTGTTTCTCTCTCCCAGTGACAGTGGAAGTAGAAAAATCAGCATTGCAGGAAATGTTTAGCAATAGATAGGGGGGAAAAAATAAGACAGTTGTTAAATCGCTTTGTCTGCTGTACGGTTTGTAGTCCCCGCAGACTTTGGGGTAAGATAACGGCAGTCCTGCATAGAATCCTACTTCCCGTGCAACTGACAAATTATGGTTACATTTGAGCCCATTTGTTTGCCGCAGGCATTAGTAGGAGCTGTACATCACAATTGTGGAGAGCCATTAGGACTTGCTTTGTATGGGAGAAGTGAATGTAACCCACATATCCCCTGTGCACAAGTACACACCACTTGTGTTGAATCTGAGGCTTCCCTTCCCTTCCCCATAATTGAATTACAATTCTGAGATTGCTCTCCCAGATTAAATTGGGAGTGGGGGGGGGGGGGTGCCATTAACAGCTGGGGAAAATTGTAGAAAAGAATTTCCGGCTCCATTGATTCTGGGATAGATCAGAAGGTTGTATCTGCTTTGTCTGGTATTAAGCAAGAGCAGAATATCTCCCGTAGTTGTTAAGCAGATCCATCTTAATCTTCCCCCTACTCCTTTTGATGCTGTATCAGCCCTGCTCTGGAGAAACCGGGAGGAGATAGAAGTTGAGTTCTGATGTGGCTTTGAATATTTTCTTCTGATCCCAGTTCTTGCATGTGGCTGTTTAAACATCTCAAGACAGGAAGATAATTGAATTGAGTTCATCTAGCGATGGACAACTATATCAAGGGGACACAGCATGTACACCACTCTGTGAATTAATGAGTTAATTTATAGAAGTTACTACAGGGAGTCCTCGACTTATGACCCTAGTTGAGCCCAGCATTTCTGTTGCTAAGGGAGACATTTGCTACGTGGGTTTTGCCCCATTTTACAACCTCTCTGGCCACTGTTGTTCAGTGAATCACTGCCGTTGTTTAGCTAGTCACACCCTTGTTAAGTGAATCTAGCTTCCCCATTAAGTTTGCTTGTCAGAAGGTCACGAAAACTGTTCACATGGCCCCGGGGCACTGCAACTGCCATAAATACAAATCATCTGAATTTGGATCACATGATCATGGGAATGCTGCAACAGTCATAAGGGTGAAAAACAGCCACAAGTCACTTTTTTTAAAGTGCCGTTGTAATTTTGAACGGTCACTAAACGGACTATTATAAGTTGAGGACTACTTGTATATCCAGATGTTTGGGTCACCACAATGTAAAAAAGGTGTTGCAACTCTAGAAAGGGTGCAGAGAAGAGCAAGAAAGAGGATTAGGGGACTGGAGGCTAAAACATACAATGAATGGTTGCTGGAATTGGGCATGGCTTGTCTAGTGAAGAGAAGGATTAGGGGTGACATGATAGCAGTCTTCCAATATCTCAGGGGCTGCCAAAAAGAGAAGAGGTTCAACCTATTCTCCAGAGCACCTGAGGGTAGGACAAGAAGCAGCGGATGGAAACTAATCAAGGAGAGAAGCAACCTAGAACTAAGGAGACATTTCCTAACAGAACAATTAATCAGTGGAACAACTTGCCTCCAGAAGTTGTGAATCCTCCAACACTGGAAGTTTTTAAGAAGAGATTGGACAACCTTTTGTCTGAAATGGTATAGGGTTTCCTGCCTGAGCAGGGAGGTTGGACTAGAAGACCTTCCAATTCTCATTCTATTCTATAAAACAAGAATTAGGCCTACCCTAAGATTCCCCCCTCCGAATACTGTACAGAATGGACCAATTTAGGCAGTGTGCTTGCAGCCAGTTTTCCAGGGTTTGGGATAACTTGTGGATGGGAAAGAGAATGCTGCCAACTATAATAATAATAATAATAATCATCATCATCATCATCTGAACAATTTTGGCTATTTTAAGTGGCTGAGCTGTAGCTACTGATTTGTAAAAAAACAAGCCACCCAGGTATCGGAGAAAAGACTAAATTAATGAATGAAATGTCGTTATCCCAGAGAGGTCCCTAGTTACTCCTATGAATTAATCTAGCAAGGCAGTGCAGATTATCTCAAAAAACCAGGTGCTGGTGGCATAAATACGTGCACCAAGGATTTATCTTGTTGACAGTGAGAAAGGAAAAGTCTGCAGTCTGATCGTTGTAACCGAGATGGATTTCTCCCCACTTCCCATGACTCTTAACTTCTGAATGGCTGGTGTACACCCTTCAAAGACTCCTTCTTTTAATTGGTTCTGGTTGTTGAAGCGATGTTCGCTGGTACATCGCTCAGGTGGAACATCTGCAAACACCTGCGGCGTCAACTTTGCCGAGACGCATTAAGGCTCAATCCCGCCATGTGTCTTGGTCTCTTAAGCGATAGTTACGCCATCAGGTTAGCAAAAACATGTTTGTGTTGTTCAGCAGAGGCAGGCTTCTTAACCCAATAAAACAAGAGGTAATGAAAGAAAAATTGGCACTGTAACACAGTCTGGAAATATGCAGATTGGGGTGGGGGGGAATAGACTGCCAAGAAGGGAAACTTAAGCCGATGTTTTGTTTGCTTTCAGTTTATAAAAGAGAGGTGGGGTTTTTTTGCATGATAGCGTATCCTCTTCTAATTTATAGCGGCTGTAACCAAGGCAGAAAGCGTAGAAGAAAACGAAGAGCCATTTATCGCCCCTTTGGGACTGACTGTACCTTCCGATGTGGAACTGGTGAGTATGTTTTTTTTAAATACAGATGAACACCATGGAGTATCTATAACATCTTCCTTTCTGTAAATTTGAATAATGCAACAAGTAAATTCTGTCTGTACGGAAATTCAATTCTGAAAGCAAGTGTTGTGGTCCACCAGCAGCCTGCGGAGCTGGCAGCAGATTTGGACAGTGGGAAGGCTGGGGAGGAACATGGGCCAGTCCTGGAGTCAGGGAAAGGCCCGGTCGAGGGCTCTGCATCGGAGGCAGATGGGGCCAGCGCCATCTGGGAGCGATGCACAAACTCCAGAGCCTCCAGAGGCTGACAGTAGAGAGGCAGAGGAACAGGAGGAGCCTGTTCCTAGTGCACGCATGCGTTGCCAGAAGACAAGAGCAGCTGAAGCAAAAAGGACGACTTGAGAGTAAGGCCAGGAGATGATTGGCCCCTCCCAGAAGGCTTAAAAGAGCAGTAAAGGCTCTTGGGCTCTTTGTTGGAAAAAAAATGTTGCTACATTTGTTTCTTGTCGGGGTCTCTTGTTTCTGAACTTTTGCCAAGAAAAGCCTTTGGCAGGGTGCCAAAGGAGACATAGGTTGGTGATAAGGCCGAAGGACTGTTTATGAAGAATTTGTTTATGTGTTCTGCCCAAGCTACGGACTCCAAAGAACATCGCACACACAAAGTCCGTACAAACCTTAGTTTATTAATTTAAGTCAGTCTTTTCTGAACAAAGGCTGTTAATTGAACTTCATTAACAGTCGACAAGAATCCAAAGAATAATAAATCAATTCTGAGGCACAATATTTCAGATAATCTTACTGTGGTTGGCAGAATGCCCAGAAGCAATTTGCAGGAAAACTGATAAGAGAGAAACAAGAGCCGAATCAAACGTTTTCTGGAATCAAGACGCGAAGGAATGTGAACGAAGTTGTTTCCTGCAAATTGCATCAGTTGTCGTCCTTCCTTAAATAGGCTAGGGGAGTGGCCAATTAGCCCCAAGCCTTACTCTCGAGGAAACCTCCTCCTGAGGAGCCACTCCTGCCTTTTGGCAGCTCTGCGCCCCCGTGCATCGACTCTTCTTCCTCTTCTCTTATGAGAGTTTCTGAATCCCCGCCTCTGGCACCACATCTTCTCCAGCCTCCTCATTGTCTGACTTGAGCGCCAACTGCACAGACTGCTGGCGCAGCACTACACCAGCCTCCTCGATGTCAGAATCAGCTACTAACTGCAGAGGCCGCTGACGGGCCATAACATTAGGACTGATTGTGTCTGGTAATAACTACTTGGGCCTAGGTCACAACAGCTTCCTGAATATCTGGCTATTGCATTAATTGACATTGTTGGCAGATTTAGATTGTATAGGTAGTCCTTGACTTACGACCATTAATTGAGCCCAGCATTACTGTTGCTAAACAAGATATTTGTCCCTTTTTACGACCTCTCTTGCCACAGTTGTTAAGCGAATCAACGGCACTTGTTAAATTAAGTCCCACGGTTGTTGAGTCACTGTGGTTTCCCCATTGATTTTGCTTGTCAGAAGGTCACGAAAGGGGATCCCACAACCCTGGGACACTGCAACCGTCATAAATACGAGTCAGTTGCCAAAAGTCCGAATTTTGATCGCGTAACCATGGGGATGCTGCAATGGTCAGAAGTGTGAAAAATGGTCAGAAGTCCCTCTTTTTCAGTGCCGTTGTAACTTGGAAATGGTCACTACATGAACTGTTGGAAGTCAAGGTAATCCTAATGTAGTTTACCTGGGAGTAAACCAAGAGTAAATCTCTTCTGGGCAGAGAGTGAGCTTCTCAACATTTAGCACTGTGTCAGATACTATTGATATTGTAAAAGGATAGTTGGCCAACTGCAAACAATTGCAATAATAATGTTCTGAAGAGGAGAAAAAAAACCCCACCGTATTTTAGGAAATTTGTCTGTAAATTGGTAAGATTTACAGCCCTGGAATTATTTTCCCAGTCTGGCTGTTTCCTAGTTGAATCATTCTGTTATAACTCTTTATTTTATGATCCAGATCATCTATTTTCTGTTTTTTTTTCCCCCTGATTTGGAGAGGTAGCACAACATTTTGCCTGCTCATTGCATTTTAGACGCTTGGTTCCCTAGCAGCTTTCCAATCCACCATCTGCGGAATAATTTAAAATGGAATAAGAGCTGCGTTTGCATAGACGTGAGCCCTTTTACGATTAAAACCCACATCAAATACAGGGAGCGGTCTTGCTCTCGTGACTTAGCGCTTTGCGATTTCAGGCCCTGTGTGAACATGAATCAAAGTCCTTTGATGCGGGAGTAGCAACTCGATAGTTTGAAATTCTGAAAGAATTTTAAGAATTTTTAACTTTTACGAGAAGGGCACAGAACTCTTAGAGCTCAAAAATTCTTTCAGATGTCCAGTGGGAAGGGGGAAAAACCTTCTGTAGCCTTTCTCCAGTTTTGTTTTGTTTTGGGGTTGTTGTTTTTTTGCTTGTTTTTGTTTTTTTTCCCTGGTGTGTGGAATTCGTTTCCTTAGTATTGCTACATACCCATATTTATGACGAGAGACTTTTTTTTTTAAAAAAAACCTCTTTATTAACAAATCATGGTTATCCACCTGAGATGACCTATATGTAAATTTCTATTAACATCAGAATTATTTGCTGTGATGACGCAGTGGTTAGAAGGCAGTGTTGCAGGCTAACTCTGCCGACTGCCAGCAGTTCGATCCTGACCGGCTCAAGGTTGATTCAGCCTTCTTCTGAGGTTGGTAAAATGAGGACCCAGATTGTTGGGGGTAATATGTTGACTCTGTAAACCGCTTAGAGAGGGCGGTAAAGCACTGTGAAGCGGTATATAAGTTTAACTGCCATTGCCGTTGCTGTAGCTCCGGTGTTTTCCCCTTAAGTCTTGTCACAAAAGCAGATAGGCTTCAGGTATTTGAAAAGGGAGACATAAATTTTTATGGGTGACTCCATGTTCTTTTTTTTTTATGATATTGTTCCCTGGCTGCCTTTGAAATTAACTGCGTGATTGCGTAAGAACTCTATAAAACTCTTACGAAATTTGTGTCCTACTGTGTAAATCACAGGATGGAGTGGGTTCATTTTGCCACCTAATTTTAGCACCTGCCTTTAAAACGCCTTGGGTGATGCAGCAGGCAAGTGTCAGGCTGGTTAGGACAGGTTTAATCTGCTTTCAGTTATGGAAGCACTTTAGATGACTTCGGGCAAATCAATTTCCCTTGAACAAGCCTATCTAACTTGGAGGTTGACTGAGGAAAAACTGGAGAAAGGAAAGCATGTCACCCTGCTTGGATTTCTCTTTTTAAAAAAATGGGGTAGAAATTTAATAAATAGTACTTTTTAAAGAAGCTTTTCATGCAGTTAAGGCAGGGGTCAGCAACCTTAAACACTCAGAGATCCATTTGGACCCGTTTCCCACAGAAAAGAAAACACCGGGAGCCACGAAACCCTTCCCATATCTGACTATTTCCTGAGCGGCCACAAAACTAGCATATATAGTTGAATTAAAGATTCTGTTTTCTTCTGAAACTTTTCTTTTCTTGGATTTATCCATGGTTGGCCTACCGGGGTCGAAAAGTTTAATAAATTGCGCGTCGATGGGTGTCGCACATTGGCAGTTTTGACACATATTTTGAGCGACAGGGAGCCGCAGCAGAGGGGTGAAAGAGCCACATGCGACTCCAGAGCCACGGGTTGCTGACCCCTGAGTTAAGGGAAATAAAATCTGACAGTGGGGAATACAAAATAAACAGTTCCCAGGTTATTCCTCTAAAAGCCTTACACGTTATAATGTTTCTCAGATGATTTGTGTCACAATTCCAAGTAACACCCCCAACGAAGGGGGGTGTTAGGTGTTGAGGCTTGAGTTTCCTCAAAGTTCCATTTCATTAGAGATGTCATATTGGCACATCTGGGAAAACCCGAATTTGAAAGCTTCCAGGTTTTCCCCACCCAAAGGAAAGTCCAAGTCCTTTTCCGTGCACCCACAAGTCAATCACATGATCCAATCCAAGCAACATCCCAGCTGGAGATGTCTCCCAGTTCCAGCCCTCCAGGTGCAGGGCAAGATGTCCTTGACTCTCTGAAAAAGGAATGTTGTTATGACTACATATCACCCAAGCTCCATACAATCCCTCCTCCCAGTTTCCCACAGCAGTAAATGTGGCAGGCCTGAAGGTCCAATACTTCCAGGCCTAATAATTTGACTAGGGGAAAAAAATGGGGAGGGGGGGGGAAATCATTGATTAAAGAAAAAACACCATCCAATATAGATAGCCCTCTGCTCACAACCGTAATTGAGCCCAAAGTTTATGTTGCTAAGCAAGACGGTTGTTAAGTCAGTTTTGCCCCGTGTTTACGATTTTTCTTGACACAGATGCTAAGCGAATCTCTGCCGTTGTTAAGTTAGTAACACGGCTGTTAAATGAATCGGGCTCCCCCATTGATATTGCTTGCTAGAAGGTCACAAAAGGGGATCACGTGACCCCAGGACACTTCGACCGTCATAAATATGAGTCTTGCTGAGTGCGTCTGAATTTTGATCACGTGACTGTGGGGCTGCTGCAACAGTCTTAAGTGTGAAAAAAAAACGTCCTACGTCACTTTTTTCAGTGCCGTTGTAACTTCAAACGGTCACTAAACGAACTGTTGTAAGTCAAGGACTTCCCTGTATATTCTTCAAATAACATTCTTGTTGGTAAATGCTTCGTATCAAAGATTCACACTCCCTTTTTGATGTATTTATTGCCCGACCTTTCCTTTTGGCAACAATGGAAAAATCTGTGGTTTCGAGAGCCCTAAAAACGAGTGAGGGACCCCAGTTGCCAGTTAATGCCTCCGGTTTTACGATTGCACCCATATTGAAAAAGAATAAAACTGTAATGCGGACTGTTCGCGGTCAAAAAAATGAAAAAAGGTGAGAAAATTGGCCTTTTTCTGAGCTTTCTAATGACCGTTCTAATGGCCACATTTTCCCCCCCTCCCTCATCTTGCTTTGCAATCATGAGATCCAGGAGCTTTTTTTTTTTCCCAGAGTTTTATCTCTATAGCCTGCTGCTTATTGGATGACCACGGTTCACAAGTAATGCGTTATGGTTTCCCGCTTTTATTGTTGCAATTCCAGGCAGATGGAAAAATGATTTGATGGCTTTTTCTGCTCATCCACAGCCGAGCCGTGCTTAAGTTTTGGCATCGCAAGTCGCGAAATCACACCCTCGCCTTTGTCTTAAAACCAATTTGTGGTGTAAAATCTCTGCATTGCCCTGTTGTAATTGCGGCGAGGGAATATAAAGATTCACTTTTGATTTTCTCTTTGGCGGCGCAACGCTCGGGAAAGAGCAGGCGGTTTGGCTACCAGGGTTAAGATAATTTGCCACAGCGTGAAAAAAAAAAAAAAAGAGAGAGAGGGAAAGGAAGCCCCGAACCAAAAGAAGAACTGTATCTGTTAAAAGATAAACCTAAATGAACAGATAGTCAGTAAAATATTGGAATGTGCAGAAATGTGCAGGTTAACACATGTGCTAAATGAGAATGAGGATTTGGAATTTTAATTGTGGTACAGGTGGCTAAAAAATAAATGCAAAAGTTAACTATTAAGGGGGACAATGCTTAACTATTTATGTAATCTATATATTATAGTAATACTATAATTCATAATGTAATAATCTATAAGTATCCTATGTTTTAATTTTAAAATACCTGAGGAGACAAAAACAAGTACGGAGCATGATGACAATTCAGGAGATATTCTGATTGCAGCAGAGAAGGTGGAAGAATCTTCTCAAGAATTTTCGAGCTTATTCTCTGCTCTTTTTGGAAAAATTGATAGAATCTTTCAAAATTATGACTTGGTTTGGAAAAAAGTAGTAAATGACCAGACTTTCGAGGTTTCAGAAGATGAAGGAGATTTGCCAGTGGCATTTATACATTTAATAGAAAAGAAACAACTGAACTTTTTTTCACAAACTCTTGACAAACTTTGGTCCTACAGGCGAAGGAATGAACTGATTTATATAAGCAAGAAGAGGCGATTTGGGGGCTCTAAATCAGAGGAAATTTTCTCAAAAAGGGGACAATCTTTGAAGTTACATCAACCTCAAATTAAAATGAAAAACCTCCTCAAAATAGAAGTAGGAGGGATGCAGAAAGACTGGAAAAAATATAAAAAGAAAGCAAGAATGGAAGATTAACCTTTTCTTTTGGCTTTGCAGTTGTTCTACTTATGGTTAAAAATGATTATGTTTTAGGTGTTATAACTACTGAGGGGGAAAAAGTATAAAGTTAAATATTGATTTTTAAATATGATGCATTAATGGTTGAATGTAAGATTAATCTTTTTTGGTTTTTTAGTTTATGTATTAATGGTTAATTATGTTGATGATTATCTTTTAAAATTTTAAAAGTTGGAGGGAGGAATAATGAAGGGGGGAAATTTAGAAATTTAAAAAATGTAGAAATTTAATTAGTGAATACCTAAGGTTTATTTTCTGTTATGAGATTTCAAAATATCTGAACTTTGAGAAAAGTAAGAGGGGGAAAATGTTTTTGCAAATCAATTGAATACTTTACTGATATATTAAGAGAATTTTTAAGGTTTGAATGTTTAATATTTGTTAAAGGTTTTAAAACTCTTAGAGTTATTGGATTATACGCTATTTTGAGTTTATAAAAAGGGAGGTTGATGAAATTATAAAAGGGGAGTTAAGGGGTTTTGGGAGTTATTAAATCTTGCAGTTAGCTAGTTTATTTTAGCGAATGTTTGGTGAAATCTATGCCCTGTTTTTGTTCTGGGAAGTCGGGGTGGGGGGTGGTAAGGAGGGGTTGAAGATTGAGTTTACCAAGGATTGATTTTTTTTCTTTTTCTTGATGATAGTTTGAATGAATGTTTATATTGTATACTCGTTTGATCAGAAAATAAAAACTTTTTATTAAAAAAAAAATACCTATGTAATCTATTAGATACCACTTATATAAGCATATAGCATGATTGCACGTTGCCAAACCGAAAATGTTGAACTGTAATATATTGTTCACTTAATAAAAATCAATTTTTTAAAAAAAGATAAACCTAATTTTTTTTTATCTCCCCCCGTAGCCCCCCACTGCCAAAATGCACGCCATCATCGAACGGACGGCGAACTTTGTCTGCAAACAGGGCGTCCAATTTGAGATTATGCTGAAAGCAAAACAGGCTCGCAACTCCCAGTTTGATTTCCTGCGGTTTGATCACTATCTCAATCCTTACTACAAATTTATTCAGAAAGCCATGAAGGAAGGGCGCTACGCTGCTTCTTCGGAGAAGAAAAAAGAGGAGGAAAAAAGTAAGCAATCTTCGTGGGTTCTTGTTTTTTTTAAAAAAAACACGGTATTAGGCGGGAGGCAGCTTGTAAGCTTGTGCGTTCCTGCCTAAATCACTCCAGCGTCTTTTGACAGCTGAGGAAGCTGTTTGCTAATATCTGCTGCAGATGTTTTAAGTCGGTTTCCCCCCCCCCCCTCCAAAGGCTATAGAGAGGATTAGAAGTTTAAATGCTTCGAATGACAGCCTCCCCAGGCATAACCCAACTTTTGGCAGCGTTTAAACCGAGTTCTTTTTTAAATCCATTTTTAAAAAAAACTGAAGTTTGATGCTTGCATTTTTTAGATGGTTTTACTCCTTTGACAGGGACGCGGTGGCATAGTGGCTAAGACTCTGAGCTTGTTGATAGAAAGGTCGGCAGTTCAGCAGTTCGAATCCCTAGTGCCACCTAACAGGGTGAGCGCCTGTTACTTGTCCCAGCTTCTGCCAACCTAGCAGTTCGAAAGCACGTAAAAAAATGCAAGTAGAAAAATAGGGACCACTTTTGGTGGGAAGGGAACAGCGTTCCGTGCGCCTTTGGCATTGAGTCATGCTGGCCACATGACCACAGAGAATTCAGAATAGAATAGAGAATGAAATGGAAGAATGGAATGGAATGGACTGGGGAGGGGAGGGGAGGGGAGAGGAGAGGAGAGAGAATGGAATAGAATAGAATTAAGCATAGAATAGAGGAGGAGGAGGAGAGAATAGAAGAAGGGAAGAGAATAGAGTAGAAGGAGGAGGAAGAAGAAGGAAGAATAGAATAGAGGAGGAGGAGAGTAGAATAGAATAGAAGGAGAATAGAATAGAAAATGGAATGGAACAGAGTAGAATAGAATAGAATAGAATTTAAAATAGATTAGCAGCATAGCATAGCATAGAAAAGAATAACTTTATTGTCACCTTGAAAGAGTCACCACCTCCGATACACACGACATGAACATGACTCAATAAATAAATAGAAGTGAACTTAATGAGCATGACAAAATAAATAAATGGAAGTGAACTAATATAAGATGGGGATTACCCGTATTGCTATGGAAAACGGACGCTGCGCAGGGCGAGCTTGCCCAACCAGCATCGGTGCCTTCAAGGCAGCATCATTTGCAGCATTCCGAACGTCGCGTTGTCAATCACCACGGCAGCCTTTGAACCAAAGCTTGCCAATGCGGCGGCCTCTGCGGTGCCCCGGAATGGCGCCCCAATGGTTTTGTCTTGGATTCGGGCTTTGGAACTCCTTCCTTTCAGGGCCCTCCCAACAATGTGGC
Organism: Arizona elegans; assembly: GCA_022577455.1. Lineage (NCBI taxonomy): Eukaryota > Metazoa > Chordata > Lepidosauria > Squamata > Colubridae > Arizona > Arizona elegans. The sequence goes on from JAKOOJ010000026.1 coordinate 7,898,644, forward strand.
GCTCTGGAATACTGCCGTTTAAAAAAAAAAAAAGTCTCATCCTTTCTGTTCTTCACTCGGCAGATGCAATGGAAGATGGCGATGAAGATGATGACGACGATGACGATGACAATGAAGGCAATTATCTGCATCCCAGCCTTTTCGCTTCTAAGAAACGGAGCAGGCTAGAAGAGCTGATGAAGGTGATGCAGCCGGTTCCTTTTCTTTTAAAGAAACTTCCCAGCTGGTTTTAAATGTGCTGTCAAAGTTTGGGAGTTTTTATATACAGTAACTCCTCCATGCCTCCCTCCCCCCTACCCCTTTGCTTGTCCTGTAAGGCCAGCCTCCCCCCCCCCCCCCTTCAAGAAAGTATAGACCAAGGTTGAAATCCAGCAAGTTCTGGAGAACCGGTAGCGGAAATTTTGAGCAGTTCAGAGAACTGGCAAATAACACCCCTGGCTGGAGTGGGGGGGGGATGGAGATTTTGCAATACCCTTCCTCCAGGAGTGGGGGGAGGGAATGGGAATTTTGCAGTATCCTTTCCTGTAAAGCCCACCGAGCCACGCCCACAAAACCGGTAGTAAAAAAATTTGGATTTCACCACTGGTATAGACCAGGGGTCAGCAACCTGTGGTTCTAGAGCCGCATGTGGCTCTTTGGGCCCTCTGCTGTGGCTTCCTGTCAGGTGATCCCACCACTGGCTGGCCCCGCCCCTTGCTCTGCCCTCCCAGTCACTCCTCGCCTGGCCTGAGAAGGTAAGGGCGACGGTGGGGCATGGAGAAGCGGCCAGGGCAGAGACAGAGAGAGGGAGAGAGAGAGAGAGATACAGAGGGAGAGGGAGAGATGTCAAAAGGATTTTGTGGTTCTCGGTGTTTTTGAACAACTGGTTCTCTGCTCTAATGACCAGCTGGGTAGGCGTGGCTAGGGGGGTTTATGTGACTGGTGGAAGTGAGTGACATCGAGTTGGCCACACCCACCCAGGTTTTGTGGCTGCCGGTGTTTTCTTTTCTGTGGGGAAACGGGTCCAAATGGTTCTTTGAGTGTTTAACGTTGCAAACTCCTAGTATAAACTCTTGAAACTTTGTACTTCAAAAGGAACCTTTTATTGAAAAGAGGCAAAAGCAAGTCAGAATTCAAAGCAGGCTCCGAGGTCCCTCAAGGCATGCAGTCCAGGATAAAAGAAATTAAGAACCCCTGCCAGCCATCCGATTGTGGATTCCACCAATCCGCAGGTGTGAAGATTTTTTTTGTGCCGGCCTCTCTGAGAAATGGATAAACCGTTTCTCAGGGCCGTCTTACGGCATTGCAATCCACATGGCCCTCCCCTTGTATTCCCCAAGAGGTGAGAAATTTCCAGGCATCTGAAGTGCCAGGCAACAGTTATAAATCAGGTGAAAGATTATACAAGGCAAGAAATAGGATATCCCGGATACATAGAAAGGAAAGAGAAACTAAATGTATCAAATCCAAACCCACCCACCCCCCTTCTTTCACCGAAGAATGGCAGATGCACGGATCTGACAAGACCCCTATTCCAGGTTACTAATGGTAGATAATGCCCTTCTAGGTTTGCACGCCATATGAAGTGGAGTTATTTTCCTCTTGTTCACTAGCAAAAAACCTTTGAGATTTTCCTTCCTTCACCTCTATTTAGGTGGTAGCTGTTTTCTACGATGACATTTCAGAAGCCACTTCTCTGATCTCAACACAGTTTCTTTCAGGGAGGAGACACAATTCAACCTTTTTCCCCACTTCTTTTGGATGGGCAAAAAAAGCTCGATAAAAGTTAACAATTACAAAGAACATTCTCTTCTATTGGTAAAAATGATAAAACATTGTCCCTTCTAGTAATACTAGCAATAGCACTTAGAGTTATATACCCCTTTACAGTGTTTTTACAGCCCTCTCTAAGAGGTTTACAGAGTCAGCCTATTGTCGCCAACAATCTGGGTCCTCATTTTATTTACCCATCTTGGAAGGCTGAGTCAACCTTGAGCTGGTGAGATTTGAACTGCCGAACTGCAGCTAGCAGTCAGATGAAGTAGCCTGCAGTACTGCACTCTAACCATTAAGATAGAGAGCCAGTTTTGTGCAATGGTTAAGATGCTGGCCCAGAAACCAGGAGACTGTGAGTTCTAGTCCCACCAGCTAGATGACTTTGGGCCAATCACCAAGAGATGATGAGTTCTAATCCCACCTTAGGCAAAAAAGCCAACTGAGTGGCTTTGGACCCATCACCAGGAGATGGTGAGTTCTAGTTCTAATTTAGGTATGAAAGCCGTCTGGATGTCTTTGAATCTGTCTCACCCTCTCAGCCTAACCCACCTCACAGGGTGGTGGTTGCAGAGAAAACAGGAAAGAAGGATATTAGATATGTTCGCCACCTGGAATTATTTACAAAAGTAAGGCGGGATATAAATCAGATTGTCAAAGTCCCGACTAACGAAGCAAATCAGAACTACGAGGCCACTTGCTTCCTCAAAGATCTTCTTTATTGGATACATCATGTCGGCACACTTAGTGTAAAACCAACTCTGAATCATTCCCACGGGTTCAGTATAATTAAAACAGGCAATAACCCCTTCCCCAAGTGTCACTGGTCACGTTGGCCAATTAGGTTAATTGGCAGGCCCCTCAGGCACTCTTCTCCTCCTCCTCCTCCCTCCATCACCTGGGAGATGACCTTGGTTCCCACAAGAGAGATGTATGTTGTGTCTAGTAAGGCATTCCAACCTCCTTCCCCCCCTCCTGCAACTGTGTGGCAAGGATGAACCAGGAAAACGGCCTCGGCCAGGTTTAGTTCGATGTCGACACAGATAAATAATTAATAAATCCTATCTCCAGCAAGCCGTTTAGAGTGGTGCGGGTGGCCTAGAGGTAGAGCTCTCGCCTCACAATCAGGAGGCTGTGAGTTCGATCCTAGGTAGAGGCAGTTATTTCTCTCTTTGGGCACCATGAGAATATATCTGCTGAACAAAACTCCGCGTTGGCAACAGGAAGGGCATCTGGCCAGTAAACAGTCAGCTCCATTCAGTTGCCCAGACTCCAGCCCGCAAGGGATTATGGGGTCATTAAGTGACGATGATTTCCAGCAAGCCATTTGAATCGTTTTGACATTGGGCAATCAGGATGAGGGAGTTCAGCCACCATGATGTCCCTTGTCTTTGCCCCCTGTAGCCGCTGAAAGTGGTAGATCCCGATCATCCGTTGGCAGCCCTTGTTCGCAAAGCTCAAGCCGAAAACGCCACTGCGTCTCAGGCGGCTGAAGGAACAACCACTCCGTCGTCCCAAATGGAATATTCTTCCGATCGTAAGTACATCCTGTTGATAAACGAGAATGAAGCCTTTCAGAAAGTCGCTGTGCACAATGGGCTGGAAGAGACAACAGTGACGGCTACAGGTAGTCCTCAACTTACAGCCACGGTTGAACCCAACACTTCTGTTGTTAAGTGAGAAATTTGTTCAACGGGTTTTAAACCCCATTTGACAACTTTTCTTGGCACCTTTGTTAAGTGAATCCTGCTAGTAACACGGTTGTAAAGCGAATGCCGATTTCCCATTGACTTCGCTCGTAAGAAGGTCACAAAGGGGATCACAGGACCCAGCAAAGGTCAAATATGAAACCAGTTGCCAAGCGTCTGAATTTTGATCCCACGGACATTGTAACTTTGAATGTTGTCACTAAACCCCCAGTTGTAAGTCGAGGACTTTTACCTGTATTGGATAGCCTGGTAGGAGAGGTGCTGCTTGTCAACCTGGTTGCATGCTTGCGCCATTACTGCAGTGGTGAAATCTAAAAATTGTTACTACTGGTTCTGTGGGCGTGGCTTGGTGGGGGGGGGTAATGTGACTGGGTGGGCGTGGACATTTTTTTTTTTTACACTTTTAAAACAACTTTTTCTACAACCTCTTCGGCGAAGAGGTTGTTAAAAATGCTTTCAAAAGGCTATGACGATCCCAGCTGAGTTGCCTGATCGGCAGAGGCTTTTTTCTTTTAAAAGCCTTTGACGATCCCAGCTGAGCCGCGCGATCATCAGAGGCTTTTTTTTTTTTTAAAGCATTTTTTCGGTGGAAGAGGTTGTAGAAAAAATGCTTTTAAAAGTAAAAAAAACACCTCTGATGATTGTGCGGCTCAGCTGGGCATGGGGGGGGAGCAGGGATTTTTGCTACCGGTTCTCCGAACCACCCGCCTCCATCGCTACCAAATCGGATGATCCGGTCCGAACCAGGAGCATTTCACCCCTGCGTTACCGCCTTTTCAGTCACATGTTGAGACCAGCAGTGGGTTTCACATTTTGTTACCACCAGTTTGTCACTTCGCACATAAACCCCACCTTCTGTGCATGCGCTTTGCTCGCTCACGCTCCTTCCGCGCATGGCACACATCAGTTTCAGGAAAGGGAAGTTACGGTTCTGTCATTTGCTATCCGCAACTCAAGAGTTATCTCTCTAGAAAGAGCAATGGTGTCTCTGCTAATAAGGTCCAATCTCCGTACTAATAGAAAACAATCTCATTATTTTGGAGATACCGATAAGTAATTTGAGCCTACGTGGGTATAAAATGAATTGGGTATTTGGAACTTCCAATTAAATAAGCTGGTATCTCAGAGCAGTTAGCAGATCTAAGGTTAAAGACGTGACAGGGGAATCTTATTTCATAGATGAATGAATGCCTTTTTGGAACAGAAAGATGTCGGGGTGGGGGGGTGTTTGCAGGAAGGAGGGGCTCCTTTCTGGAGGGCAAAGTGACAGTGGGAGCTTGGAATGTCTGGTAGGCAGGAAAGGGGCAAAGTGGGACCCTCCCTAGCAATTCACATAGCAGATCTTGAGTTACGCTGACGATTGCAGGGTGGATTTGATTTAAATCGAGTTGATTTAAATCACAATTTAAATCACTAGTAAAAAGGCTTGATTTAAATCAACTCGATTTAAATCATAATTGTTAAAGAGCAACTGTCATCTCTGCTACTCCTTTGACCCACTGTTGACTCACCGATAGTCCCAGGGTTGCAGAATATGCAGCCTCCTGCTACATAACTAAGCTCCATTTCATGCTGAATAAACTAAATTATTTCTGTACCTTAAATAGAAAACTATCTCACGATAGATTTTTACCCCAAAAGTTTTTTATTAAAATAAATTCGACTTAAATTTTAAAAAATCCAATTTAAATTAAAAAAAATCCGATTTAAATTTTAAAAAATCTGATTTTTTTGATTTTTTTAAAAAAATCATTGATTTTTATCCACCCTGCTCCCATGATGGCAAACCTATGGCACGCGTGCCAGAGGTAGCACACACAGCCCTCTCTGTGGGCACGGGCACCGTTGCCAGTTGCTCTTGTGGTTTCCGGCGTGCACATGCTATTTTTCGTACACACGGCCAAAGGCCAGCTGACCAGCAAACATGCGCGCACCGGAAACCCAAAGGTCAGGTGGTTGGCATGTGCATCTTTCGGTTTCCGGTGCTCCACCGCGCGGGCACATTCCGGTTTGGGCACTTAGTGCCGAAGAGGTTCGCTATCATTGCTTTAGTCTGGCAAGATTCTGTCCTTAGGTAAAGGACATAAAGGCAACTACTCACAAGCATCTCCACATGTCGTTCCTGGTTCTTAGGAGGCCTGGCAGTTTTTCATGTGTAAAAAGATCCTTGCCAACTCTGACATTAGTAGCCGTTCAAAGTTACAACAGCGCTGGAAAAAAAGTGACTTAGGACCATTTTTTCACACTTAACGACTGTTGCGGCATCATCCTTAGGGTCAGGTGATCAAAATTCAGACGCTTGGCAACTGGCTCTTAATTTATGACGGTTGTAACACGGTTGTCCCCTTTTGCGTCTGGCGAGGAAAGTCAACGGGGAAGCCAGATTCCCGTAGCAACCGGGTTTACTAGTTTCACAACTGCAGCGGTTCACTTAACAGCTGTGGCAAGAAAGGTCGCAAAATGGGGCAAAACTCACTTAACAAATGTCTCCCTTGGCAAACCGAAATTCTGGGCTCGATTGAAGTCGTAAGTCGAGGACTACCTGTTAATTTTCCCCGAATTCAGAATTTGGGGCGAGGGGGTATCATCAGAGCAACTGCATTTTTAACAGATAACAGATTAACAGAGTGGGAAGGGACCTTGTAGGTCATCTAGTCCAACCCCCTCGCCCAAGCAGGAAACCTTATACCATTTCGGACAGATGGCAGCCCAGTCTCTTCTTGAAGGCTTCCAGTGATGAAGCTCCCACAACTTCCGAAGGCAACTTCTGTTCCATCGGTTGATTGTTCTCACTGTCAGAAAATTCCTCCTTATTTCTAGCTTGAATCTCTCCTTGATCAGTTTCCATCCATTATTCCTTGTCTGGCCTTCAGGTGCTTTGGGAAATAGCTTGGCCCCCTCCTCTCTGTAGCAGCTTGGGGTTGAACAATGAAGCTGTGGATTCAGAGTTGATAGTCCCGCTTGCAGGAAAAATGGCCTGTCATTCTCGAGTAGCAATAGTTGCACCCCGATGATGTATTTTTGTTCTTTTCCCATCATCCCGCTGCCCGTTTTATTAGACGAGTGGAGATGGATTGTGCAATATTGATATCCTAAACTCCACAAAGAACAGAGTGGAAGGAGAATCAAATTAACGAAGACGGTTTCATTTCTGAAGGCTCATGCCATGCATTAGTCTACACAAATTGAGCATCAGAGGATATAGTTAGTAATATTTTTCATACTTCCCCTCTCCAGATGTGAGATAACGACAGCTTCCTATTAGTCTGTGTTAGCATCAGAGGAACGGGGACTCTTACAGGAAAGGTTTTAGATTCTTGCTTTCTCAACATAATATCCGTGGAACCGTAATCATTCCGATTTAAAAAACCAGAAATCATCTGGGCTGCACTTATTTGGAGCTAGCTCGTTCTTGGTGTGGAACGTAAGCATTTAACCTTCCATTTGAGTCAAACTTTTTATTTTTCCTGGCGTTGCTTCCCTATGACAATGCCTCAAAGATATTGAACGGAAGAGGGACCCGTCATCAAAACCCACATGTCTCGTAACAGTGGGAAAATGTTAATTTAGCTATATTTCTCCCCTGTAGGGGAAAAGGAAAAAAAAAAATCAAAGCTGCTTCATTCGTTTCAGAAATACACCACCGTTTTTCCTTTAAAAAGGAGGTTACTAATCTATAGTTAGAAGACCAAAGATAGGATGATGCAGAATGGCAGAGAGGCAGGCTCTTAACAGCATATCATGAATAGTTGTGGTTTTTTTTTTTAAATATATGACTGGTTTCAGTGAGAAATAAATCCAGTATTGTTCATTTCTGTGACAAGGAATGCTACAGAACATTAGATACCTGGCCAGTGAGGGCCAACTTGCCCTGTAGCCTTTTTTTTTTTTTTTTTTTTACAGCCAAGTTAAAAAAAATGTCTAGGAATTACGAGCACAGTGCCTTCTATACTGCAGCTTCAGACTTCCCGAAATGACTGATTGTTTCACATTGGTTGGGTGGGTTGATTTTTTTTATTGGGTTGTTTTTATTACTGATCTCTGATCGTAAAGAATTTGATTTATAGATGTGATGAGGTGGACAGGCTCAATGGGGGTTTGTAGTTGGATGGCGATTTCTCTTATGTGGCTTCTCAGTTTCTCAAACAGGTAACCTACAAGCTCGTGAATGTGATTTTTTTAAAAAATAACAGCTCAAAGTACAGTGGTACCTCGGTACTCCTTGTTAATTGGTTCTGGGAGATGTGATGAGTTCCAAAAACTTATGAGCATCGAACAGTTTTTTTCCCACAAAAAAATTTGAGTCACAAGGCAGCCAACACCAAACAAGTTCTAGCTTGTGCTTTGAGTACCAAACAAATGAACAAAATCTTCATGTCAAAATGTGTTGAGTACCAAATTTGATGAGTTTCAAAGCAGTTGAGTACCAAGGTATGCAAACATGAAGCAAAAATCAGTCTTAGCTAAATGCAGATGATGGAGAAGCAATTTGTGTCCTTTCCTTGAGTTGCCATCCACCCCTTAATTCGTTCTTGTGCTTCTAGCAGCGAAAGCTTTTCTTAATTAACTTATTGTAAACATTGCCTCGTCCTGGATAAATAGTTGGTTTGAAGGAGTGCCTTAATTTCCATGCTTTCGTAGCCCAATTGCTCATTTTTCTGCATGAAATTAGTTGCATTGGAGATGCCTTCATCACTCAGAAGGAAAAGGGCATAGAGGTTCACACTTTGCATTCCAGACAAACTTTTGCTCAAGCAATTTAAACTGGTGAATATCCAAAAGATAACTGATCTGATTAAATGATTTGGATACGGAAAGAACTCATTGTATACAGAGGTATCTTATAATTGGATTCCTGGCATCGAGATTATTATCTTTTGAAAGCTCAGAAAGAATTTTAAACATAATCGGTATATAATGATTCATGTTTTGAGAGTAAAACATTTATTGATGATTTCCTGGCGGCTTATCCTCTCGAAAACATGTTTTTTTTCCTTTCTTTTGTTTATTAGTACTTCATATTTGTTACTGCAAATAAGTAACGCTGTGGTAAAAGTGGAGGTGGGGGGAGGGAGTTGCATAACTTTCTCCAAAGAACATTTGTCTCGGTTGTCATTGTTAGTTTTATCTGTTCTGCAACACCGAATGAATTTGTAAAGTGAGTCATTTATTGCACATTAAATATTAAAATGAGTTAAAGGCCAGCTGAGCAAAGGGCGTGATGCTAATCACCGAATAGTCATCTTAATAAGAAAATGAGGTCTTGCAAAATGAGAGAGAATTACTTAAGAGGGCTGAAGAAAATTACCATAACTTAAAAAAAAAACCCATAATAAAATAGAAGTGGCATTTACAATCTTTACAAAAGATTATCACAATCTTGGGATTGAGAAGAAGCGCCTTGCCCATAGACTGAGGTGTCATCTTTGGGTGATTATTTTCAAACATTCCAAATTTTATTTAGTGGGAGAACATCCAAGAAAGGGATATCAGGAGTGGCCATATAATTCTTTTCTATAGGAAACTGCCTTATGTGATTTCAAATGCTTGTTCCTCAAGGGCCAAATTATCGGTGTGAGGGGCAGCACATAACTTTAATAAATGAAATCGTCCCAAAGGTGCTTTTTTTTTTTAAGGAAGTTCATTTGCTCTTTTTTTAAAAAAAAACAAAAAAAAAACAAAAAACCTTTTGGGACAACCATGACTTGGATGCCTGAGAATCTCCATAGACAAATGAAATAAAGCTTGATATTGTCTACCATCGCAGGCAGCAATCTCGTCTCTAGAAGCTGAATTTGTAGGCAGAGATTCTCCATCTCTGACTTGGTGCTCCTCTGCCAGAAGACTTTGTCATGAGCTATGGAAACTTGAGAGGGGCACGGTAGCTCAATGGCTAAGACGCTGAGCTTGTGGATCAAAAAGGCTGGCAGTTCAGCGGTTCGAATCCCTAGTGCCACGTAACGGGGTGAGCTCCCATGACTTGTCCCAGCTTCTGCCAACCTAACAGTTTGAAAGCAGGTAAAAAATGCAAGTAGAAAAATAGGGACCACCTTTGGTGGGAAGGGAACAGCGTTCCGTGCACCTTGGGCGTTGAGTCATGCCGGCCACATGACCACGGAGATGTCTTCAGAGAGCGCTGGCTCTTCGGCTTTGAAACGGAGATGAGTCAGGAACGACTAGGACGTATGTGTGAGGGGAACCTTTACCATTTATCACTATTAAAAATTCAAAAGTTCTTGCTATTCCCCAGAACGCCCAATTTCTCCTTTTTTTTCTTTGAGTTCTTTTTTGCCTTCTCTGTTGGTCTGGATCAGAACTGCTCTCCCTGTCAATCAAATGCTCATAGACAATTCAACACTTGTGGAATGCCGATGAACTGTATATTTTATTTCATTCTGCCCACAGCTCTCGTGTTAAGACATCCAGTCTTGTAAAATGCTATTGTAGATCCCAGTTGACATTGAGACCAGGTCCATAAACCGATTTCAGGATGCCCTATTTTTCAGCAGCAGGTCTGTTTTTCAGACAGCGAGGTTGTCATTCTCTTGCTATCAGATAGCGATAGCAATAAAGACTTATGTACCACTTCACAGTGCTTTACATCCCTCTTGAGTCCGGGACGTGGCAACCATCATAAATTATGACTCAGTTGCCAAATGTCTAAATTTTAATCACGTGACCATCCTGCTACTGCTGCTGCTATGGTCATAAGTGTGGAAAAACAGTCCTAAGGGTGAAAAACGCATCATAAGTCACTTTTTTCAGTGCCATCATAGCTTCGAACGCTCGTGAATGGAACTGTTGTAAGTCAAGGACTCCCCATCCTGCCACATTGCTCTTTGCAAAAGTTGCTGAAATGAAATCTTGGTAATTGGTCGATCGCTGCTCCCTCCTAGGTTTGAAATTCTGAGAAATGTTTAAGGAAAGTGGGAGGATTAGCAATGCAGCTTTTGAAGAGTTCAGTGTAACGCAGTTTAAAATCTCTCCCTTTTTATTTTTTTTTTTAAAAAAACATAAAAAAATCCTACCTGCATTATCTTGACATCAGTGTGATGGCAGTTTATCCTGAGCACTTTATGTACATAAAGTTTTTTTTGTGTGTGTGTAACTACTATGCTGTTATTTTTTTCTCCCCTTCTTCTTCTGCTTCCTTTTAAGTTTTAAGCTTCGGCAGTTTTGAATGCATAGTACATTAGCTGCTAGAATTGTTCTCGTAGGTGTCAAAGTAAATATTGTTAGTGTTGAGAATAAAATTACGAAGGCGCATTTTGAGCCAAGCGAGAATTGCCAAGTAGTTTCATGCACATTTGCTGCAATGCTTAGCGTTGGAATTCAGGTAGCCACAGCATACAAAAAGACACAATTCGGGATAGAATAGAATAAGAATAGAAATAGAAATAATAGAATTAGAATTAGGAGTAGAGTAGAATAGAATAGAATAGAATAGAATAGAATGGAATGGAATAGAATAGAATAGAATAGAATGAGAGAAATGGAATAGAATAGAATAGAATAGAATAGAATAGAATAGAATAGAATAGAATAGAATGAGAGAAATGGAATGGAATGGAATAGAATAGAATAGAATAGAATAGAATAGAATAGAATAGAATAGAATAGAATAGAATAGAATAGAATAGAATGAGAGAAATGGAATGGAATAGAATAGAATAGAATAGAATAGAATAGAATGAGAGAAATGGAATGGAATAGAATAGAATAGAATAGAATGAGAGAAATGGAATGGAATAGAATAGAATAGAATAGAATAGAATAGAATAGAATGAGAGAAATGGAATGGAATAGAATAGAATAGAATAGAATAGAATAGAATAGAATAGAATAGAATGAGAGAAATGGAATGGAATGGAATAGAATAGAATAGAACAGAATAGAATAGAATGAGAGAAATGGAATGGAATAGAATAGAATAGAACAGAATAGAATAGAATGAGAGAAATGGAATGGAATAGAATAGACTAGAATAGAATAGAATAGAATGAGAGAAATGGAATGGAATATAATAGAATAGAATAGAATAGAATAGAATTAGCAATAGGAATGGAATAGAATAGAATAGAATAGAATAGAATGAGAGAAATGGAATGGAATGGAATAGAATAGAATAGAATAGAATAGAATGAGAGAAATGGAATAGAATAGAATAGAATAGAATAGAATAGAATGAGAGAAATGGAATAGAATAGAATAGAATAGAATAGAATAGAATAGAATGAGAGGAATGGAATGGAATGGAATAGAATAGAATAGAATAGAATAGAATAGAATAGAATAGAATGAGAGAAATGGAATGGAATAGAATAGAATAGAATAGAATAGAATGAGAGAAATGGAATGGAATGGAATAGAATAGAATAGAATAGAATAGAATAGAATAGAATAGAATGAGAGGAATGGAATGGAATGGAATGGAATAGAATAGAATAGAATAGAATAGAATAGAATAGAATAGAATAGAATAGAATAGAATAGAATAGAATAGAATAGAATAGAATAGAATAGAATAGAATAGAATAGAGATGGCTAACCTTTTCTGGACCAAGTGCTCAAAGCATCTGACCCCCCCCCCCCCAAATGCAATGCGTGTGTGTTCCCTCATGTGCCCCACCCCCCCACCGCCATTTGAGACAAACCGTTGTCCAATCTCTTCTTAAAAACTTCCAGTGTTGGAGCATTTACAACTTCTGGAGTTTGCTCTAGGCAGTCACCAAAGTCCGTTCCTTTGCACCGTACCAGAAATAGCAGTGGTGAAATCTAAAATTTGTTACTACCAGTTCTGTGGGCGTGGCTTGGTGGGCGGGGTAATGTGACTGGGTAGGCATGGCCAATTTTTTTTTTTTCCTTTTTAAAACCATTTATTCTACAACCTCTTCGGCGAAGAGGTGGTAAAAAAATGCTTCCAAAAGGCTCTGACGATCCCAGCTGAGTTGCCTGATCGTCAGAGGCTTTTTTAAAAACCCTCTGCCAATCAGGCAACTCAGCTTGGATCGTCAGAGGCATTTAAAAGAAAAAAAAGCCTCTGATGATTGTGCAGCTCAGCTGGGCATGGGGGGTGGGGTGGGGGGGAGCAGGGATTTTTGCTACCAGTTCTCCAAACCACCCGCCTCCATCGCTACCAGATTGGGCGATCCGATCTGAACCGGGAGCATTTCACTCCTAAGAAATAGCCACCCCAACTTTAATATGGAGAATATAAACAACGAGCTACCTATTATACTTGAAATAGTTATTTTCATTTTCTTTCCTTCTTTTTTCTTATATTTAAGGGTAATAATTTTTGAAAATGCATAAACATGTTGCTGAATTTCGGCAACATTGAGGGGAATAAAAAATTACACCAATACTCAAATTCCAGTGTCACATTTAGAATTGGCAAAGGAAGAAATGTTCATTATTCCTGCAAAGGTATGTGGGCCTCGTGAACTGAATTGTTAAAGAGGTCAAAGACAGGCCGTTCTGACCTTCAGCGGACTTTAATCTGCATGTCTGATCTCAAAACACAGGGAACCCTCAACTTAGGACCACAATCGAGCCCAAAATTTATGTTGGTTAAGTGAGTTTTGCCCCATTTTACGACTTTTCTCGCCACATTTGTTAAGTGAATCACTCCAGTCGTTCAATTAGAAACATGGTTGTTAAGACGTTTAAGTGAATTTTGCCGCGTTTTACACACGTTCTTGTGTGTAAGGGAAAATCCTTCAGTTTTTAAGTTAATAACACATTAAGCGAATCTGGCTTCCGCATTGACTTTGCTTATCAGAAGGTCGCAAAGAGGATCACAGCTCCCGGGACGCTGCAACGGTCATAAATATGAGTCAATTGCCAAATGTCTGAATCAGGATGCCGCCATGGTGAGAAAAACGGCCATAAGTCACTTTTTTCAGTGCCGTTGTAACTCCGAATGGTCACTAAATGAACTGTTGTAAGTCAAGGACTATCTGTAAGACGATCCCATGGTTGGACAACTCTGTTTGGGCGATGGAATGTAAATTTATCCCCTCTCCCCCCAAAGAAACAAGATGTACCGCCAGCCCTCGACTTAGAATCATTCACTTAGTGCTGTTAGAAGTTACAACACTGAATAAAGTGCATTCAGACCTCACATTTACAACCGTTGTAGCATTCCCCACAGCCAAGCGAAAAAAATTCCGGCACTTGTCAATCAGCTTGTATTTATGATGGTCACAGCATCTTTTCTTGGGGAGGGGTTGTCACGTGATCACCATGCCCAATTCGCTTAACAGCTGCCTGATTTGCTTAATGAGCTGCAGTGATCCACTTAACCACCGTGGCCCAAAAGGTCGTAAAATGGGGTGTGGCCAGTGGTGAAATCTAAAATTTATTACTACTGGTTCTGTGGGCGTGGCTTGGTGGGGGGGGGTAATGTGACTGGGTGGGCGTGGCCTTTTTTTTTTTTAAACTTTTAAAACCATTTTTTCTACAACCTCTTCGGGGAAGAGGTTGTAAAAAAATGCTTTCAGAAGGCTCTGACGATCCCAGCTTGGGGACAATCAGGCAACTCAGCTTGGATAGTCAGAAGCATTTAAAAGGAAAAAAGCCTCTGCTGATCAGGCAACTCAGCTTGGATCGTCAGAGGCTTTTAAAAGCATTTTTTCTACAATCTCTGAAGAGGTTGTAGAAAAAATGTTTTTAAAAGCCTTTGACGAACCCAACTGAGCCACACGATCATTAGAGGCTTTTTTTTTTTTAAAAAAGCACTTTTTTTGGCAGAAGAGGTTGTAGAAGAGGTTGTAGAAAAAATGGTTTTAAAAAAAGCCTCTGATGATCACGCGGCTGAGATGGGCATGGGGGCGGGGGCAGGGATTTTTGCTACCGGTTCTCCGAACCACCCGCCTCCATCGCTACTGGATCAGGTGATCCGGTCCGAACTGGGAGCATTTTATCCCTGGGCACGGCTCATTTAACAACTGCTTTGCTTAGCAATGGAAATTCTGGCTCCAATCATAGTGGCAGGACTACCATACATTTTTTTAAAAAAAAACCCCAAATACTCCCATCTCTACCCCGCAAACAATAACTCTAGCTTTGCAAGTTGCAAAATTCTTTCCGGCTGTTTGTTTCAAGATGCAAGAAACTTTTCTCATAATTAGCAGGGTTTCTATCTTTTATTTTAGTGCCGGTGATATTAAGATGCTGTCTTGTTTTGTTTTTTTAACCACTGCCACATCCGAAGAACGGTAGCGTAATTTTCGATTGCAGAAAAGCCTTGCCACAATTCTATAAAATTCCTTGTTTTTTAGAGACTTCATGAAGCTCATTTAGATATAAGCTGGGCTTGTAAATGGCTTACCTTGTTGTTTTTAATAGGTACAGACTTATTATCATTCCAAGCTTCGTTTTTACGATGCTCTCTTTTTTCCCCGGCCCCGTTAGATATCAGACCTATTTTTATTTAGAAGTGTTGCGCATTTTAAGAGATGCATCTTATCACAGAATTTCTAACCCTTTTAAGCTTAAAACACCGGGCTAGAATTATTCTGTTGTTAAGCCATTGCAAGGAAGCACCCTCTCTGTTTTATTAATGAAATATTATAATTAATTACATGTCTGTCACTTTCAGACATGTCTCCATCCTGTTTTTCTAAATAATTCAGGAAGGCTGACAAGAGAACTCTAAAATTAAGAATTAAAGCCGCCGTCTCCCGGGATACATTTTGATTTGTGTGAGTCCTGCAACTGGAGCAGATGGCTTCAATAACCCTTCGGATTCTGTCTGTAAAATTAAACCGACTCTGGGTTATTAGTGGCTTGGTCAGCTGGCGTGTCAGAAGTGAAAGGATTCATACCTGTACATTTAATAAAATAAACGCATTCAAAAGCTCTCCGCCCAAACAGGCTTGTGATTTATCGCCCTGACTTTTGAAAGGCATGAATTATGCAGACTCCCCACAACACACACACACACACACACACACAACGAGGGCAAGCGGTTGATTATTCTGCAAACTGCTGAGCTGTTTTAAATCGGCATTCCTGCAATGCATGTTAGGGTATTGATAAAATAATGAAACGCTCTCAAAGCCGCAGAGCGTTTTATTCACGCCAGCAATCGGGCAGCTTCCATTTGCACGACTTTCTGAAACTTCCTTCGGGGGTGGAGGGGGGCACCCCTTTTTTGAGGGGAGGGGCAGAGTTCGTGCAGCCTTTTTTGACGTTTTTAAATGCTGTTTTAAGTTAGGGGTTTTTTTAGCATTTGCGAGCAACGGTTTTCCGTCGTAGGGCATTTATGTCCCTTTTCACGGTTCGTTTAAGCGACTGTTCAAAGTTACGTCACTTAGGACCATTTTTCACACTTACGAAGCTTGCAGTCTCCCCCGTGGTCACCTGATCAAAATTCAGGCAGTTGGCAACTGACTCACATTTATGATGGTTGCAGTGTCCCCTTTTGCGACCTCCTGACGAGCAAAGTCAGTGGGTAAACCGGATTCGCTTAACCGAATGCAATGATTCACTTAACAACTGTGGCCAGAAAGGTCACTTGACAAATGTCTCGCTTAGGAGCATAAATTGGGGTGGGGGGGCATTGTGGTCATAAGTCAAGGACTACCTGTTAGGGGTTGGTTTTTTTTTTTTTTTTTGTTTTGTTTTTGCACAGAGCGTGTATTTTTCTTTTTTTGCAGTTGGTTTATTTTCATTTTAGTTTCTGCCACCCCCTTGCTTTCTGCCCGTATCAGTTTTTCCCCCTAAGATCCATTCTTAACAGTACAGGTAGTCCTCGACTTATGACCACAATTGAGCCCAACATTTCTGTTGTTAAGTGAGACATTTGTCAAGTAACTTTTGTCCCATTTTACGACCGGTCTTGTCACAGTTGTTAAGTGAATCACCACAGTCGATTAGTTAGTGAACCCGATCGTTAAGTGAACCTGGATTACCCATCGACTTTGCTGGTCAGAAGTTCGCAAAAGGGGATCACGTGACCATTCGGACACTGCAACGGTCATAAGTATGAACCAGTTGCCCAGCACCTGAATTTTTGATCACACAAGCAGGGAGATGCTGCAAATTTCATAAATGTGAAAAAAGGCAGTCGTAAGTCTCTTTTTTCAGTGCCGTTGTAACTTCAAACAGTCACTAAATTAACTGTCGTAAGTGGAGGACTGCCTGTATCGAGAAATGATGGGTGCAGCATGTTGAGGAATTCGCAGAGCTACCCTAGAGTAGCAAGGGTGTGCACATGAAAGCGACTGAGAGCAGTTGCGAATAACCACAGCCAACACATAGATACACTGAGCTGTGTTAACTTTTCAGGAAAATAGGAATAAGGCACAGTCCAATAAACAGTCCAGGTCATACACAGATAAAGCAGTAGATAGTTAAACAATAGTCCAGGGATATTCCAATAACAAAGTCTTCTTACCAGTCATCGTAGTCCTATGCAATAAACAGTTGCAAACAGTAGCAAACACAGCAAAGAGCTGTAAAGAGTAATAATGGTCAGCAAAGAGAAACAAACCATGTTTCAAGCTTCCTCTTAAGGACATTGGCTACAGAGCTAACCAATCAGGACACAGTATGATGCAATACAGCAATACAGTCTTAAAGCTATATTGAGGTTTTATATATTGCCAACCTAACAAGTTAGGTAATTATCATTTCCTAACACAGCATTCAGAACTTCTGCTCCCTCCCATATCACTCACTAATGTCAACCTGTCATCCAAAACAGTCGAAAATCAGCCGAACATTCAGGCTTCTATCAGTTCCTTCGCTGTGTGTACATATTCAGAGGTATGTTTGAAAAACAAGCACACAATTTTCTAAGCAGATAATCATAATAATCTCTCAGGATCCAAATAGCCCTAATCACCACTTTATACTCCCTCATCTCATTCCTACCCATCCACCGATGTCACATAAGAGGGCATTTTCTCCCTGGATTGCCTTATATTCATGACATCGCACCATTTTCCCTCAAAACTCATAATACGATTCTGCCGTTATTAGCATTTAATGGAACATAATGTCCACCTGTCACCTACCAGTAGATTACTCCTTTGATGTGGACTCTCAGGTAACAGCCGCAGTGGCGCACTGGTTAGAGTGCAGTACTGCAGGCTGCTTCTGCTGATCACCAGCTGCCAGCAGTTTGGCAGATCGAATCTCACCAGACTCAAGGTTGACTCAGCCTTCCATCCTTCCGAGGTGGGTAAAATGAGGACCCAGATAGTTGGGAGCAAAAGACTAACTCCGTAAACCGCTTAGAGAGGGCTGTAAAACACTGTGAAGCGATATATAAGTCTAAGTGCTATTGCCCTTCCTTCCTTCCTTCCTTCCATCCATCCATCCATGGTGCACAGTGGTTAGAATGCAGTTTTGCAGGCTAACTCTGCCCACTGCCAGGAGTTTGACCCTGACCGGCTCAAGGTTGACTCAGCCTTCCATCCTTCTGAGGTGGGTAAAATGAGGCCCCAGATGGTTGGGGGCAAGAGGCTGACCCTGCAAACTGCTTAGAGAGGGGCTGTAAAGCGGTATATAAGTCTTATTGCTATTGCTCAGCATCCTAGACGATGCATTTTAGCTCTTTCATTCAAATTCACATTCCTTGACGTTCCTGCTTATACAGGTAGCTCTCGACTTACAGTACATCAGTTCACTTGGGGACCATTCAAAGTTACAGCGGCACTGAAAAAGGGTGTCATTTTTCACAGCTACAACCTTTGCAGCATCCCCATGATCGTGTGATCAAAATTCAGACGCTTGGCAACTGGCTCATGCTTATTTATTTTATTTTATTTTATTTTTGAACTTGTATACCGCCCTTCTCCCTGAGGACTCAGGGCGGTGAACAGCCAAATAAAAACATCAAATACAAATATTAAAATACAGTTAAAAATATACATATATAAATTTAGCCCCATTAATTAAAACAATAAACAAAAACAATTAAAAACACTTAAAAAGAGTTAGGCCAGCCCGGCTTCTTGGAAAAAGAAGGTTTTAAGGGCACGGCGGAAGGCACTGAGGTCATGGATTCTCCTTATCTCTGGGGGCAACTGATTCCAGAGGGTAGGTGCCCCCACAGAGAAGGCCCTCCCCCTGGGGGTCACCAGCTTATGACCTTTGCTGTGTCCCAAAGTCCCGTGATTCCCCTTTTGCGACCTTCCGACCTGCAAAAGTCAGTGGGGAAGCCGGATTCACTTAATGGCGAGAAGGGTGGTAAAATGGAGCAAAGCTCACTTAACAAATGTCTCACTTAACAACAGAAATGTTGAACTCCATTGTGGTCGTAAATCGAGGCTTACCTGTATTCTGATCATCCCATTTTTGATATATCTATCTAGCCACAGTGGCGGCCATGTATTACAGCTACTACATGCTGCCCGATGGAACGTACTGCCTTGCCCCACCGCCGCCAGGGATTGACATGGCTACTTACTACAGCGCCTTGCCAGCGGGTGTGACGGTGTCGAGCACCACCGGCGTAGCCACGATCACAGCACCTCCGCCTCCCGGCACGACGCCACCGCCACCATCAACATCTTCCGAAGCCAGTGAAGACACGAGTGGCGCCTTACCTGGCACAAGCACTTCGGCAAGGTATCGTATTTTAGGCTGGCCTGTGCAGAGAAGGAGTTTGGTTTGAGTGACTTGTGTAACTAACCGGCTGCTCGTGTAACAGAACACCTTTTTTTCTAATTGGTGGAAGGGGATACCCACTTCTGAAAGTAAACCTAAGCTAAGGACAAGAACTTGTTGGATAGACTCAACAACTCGTTGGTGATGAGATAATATGGACTTGGTACTTACTTGGCTCTTTTTCCCACGGAGGGTTTTTCCACAAGCAGCAGAAACCAGGGGTTTTTTCCTTCCTTCCTTCCTTCCTTCCTTCCTTCCTTCCTTCCTTCCTTCCTTCCTCCCTCCCTCCCTCCCTCCCTCCCCTTCTCTCCTTTTCTCCCTCCCTTCCTCCCTTCTTTTAATATCTCTTATGCCTTCTTTCATTTATTCCTGCCTCCCTCCCTCTTTTCCTCACTTGCTTGCTTGCTTCCTTCCTTCCTCCCTCCTTCCCTTATTTTAATCTTTTATGCCTTCTTCCATTCATCCCTTATTCCCTCCCTCTTTTTCTTAATTGCTTGCTTGCTTACTCCCTTCCCATCTCTCCTTTTCTCCCTCCCTCCTTCCCTTCTTTTAATATCTCTTCTATGCCTTCTTCCATTCATCCCTCCCTCCCTCCCCCTTTTTCTCATTTCCTTCCTTCCTCCCTCTCTCCCTCCTTCCTTTCTTTTAATATCTCTTTTATACCTTCTTCCATTCATTTATTCATCCCTCCCTCCCCCTTTTTCTCATTTGCTTGCTTGCTTCCTTCCTTCCTCCTTCCCTTCTCCCCTTCCCCCTCCCTCCCTCCCTATCTCTTTCTCCAGTTTGATTAGCTGCCCATCTCAGACAATTAGAAGACCCCCCCCCCCAAGGTCCCTTCCAATCCTGTTATTCTGTATTACTGTGGGTTTATTATTATATTCATTTCTGGTTTCAGATGTTGAACACCAGAATCCCTTTGTAAGCCCCAGTGCAGCTTTTGCATTGATATAAACCTGGGTCCTGCCTGTTGACCTAACGCCAGCAATTCCAAGTGGCTGGGCTGTTTCTTTCAGACCAGGTTTTGGCAGGGAGGCTTCCCATCTACCAGGCAGTGGACAGTTGCATATGTTAAAGTGATTAAATGTTAATAATTAAAACGGCAGCTCAAATAAAAGGGCGTCTCATTGCATCCTAAAATTGTCAGAGCTTTAGACAGAGCGCAAAAGAGCTGGTATGTTTGCCTTGTCTAGTTTTGTTTCATGGATGATATCCTCGGGAGATTTTTGTCATTTTTTTTTTTTTTGACAGCCTCCTTGGTCAGCAATTAATCTTTTCACTAAAAATAATCCACTTTCCTGCCCTGCCAGCCCTGTGCGAGCTTATAATGTGCAAGAAGCCTATTTAATTTCTGTTTCATGAACCGCCCACTTCCAGATGGGTCTTCCTAAGTGTGCATTCTGGAGAGGATATTCTGTTGGCCATCTCAAAGACTGCTGATGTTCATTTTGCTCTAGTATCCCATACGAGACCAGGTTCTCCATCGTTTATTTATTTATTTTCATTTTTGAGAGCCAATTTGGTCTAGTGCCGTGATGGCGAACCTATGGCACACGTGCCACAGGTGGCACATGGAGCCATATCGGTGGGCACGCGAGCTCAGCTCCAGCGCGCAGGTGCGCACCAGCCAGCTGATTTTCAGGCCTTCTGGGCCCACCGGAACTCGGGAAACAGACTGTTTCTGGCCTCTGGAGGCCTGGGGTGGGGGGAAGACCCATTTTTCGCGCTTTCCAGGCTCCTAGAAAGGCTCTGGAGCCTGGGGAGGGTGAAAAACGGGCCTACTGGGCCCATTGTGCCATTGTGTGCCAAAAGCAGGGGGGTCGCGGGCATAGAATTATGGGTGTGGGCACGCATGTGTGTGATACCACGCTCCCCACACTTTTGGCACGCAATGGCAAAAAGGTTAGCCATCCCTGGTCTAGTGGTTAAGATGCTGGCCTAGAAACCAGGAGATGGTGAGTTCTAGTCCTGCCTTAAGCATGAAAGCCATCTGGGTAATTTGGTTCAGTGGCCAGGAGATGGTGAGTTCTAGTCCCATTTTAGGCATGAAAGCCGGCTGGGTAACTTTGGGCCAATCACCAGGAGAGAGTGAGTTCTAGTCCTGCCTTAAGCATGAAAGCCATCTGGGTAATTTGGTTCAGTGGCCAGGAGATGGTGAGTTCTAGTCCCATTTTAGGCATGAAAGCTGACTGGGTGACTTTGGACCAATCACCAGGAGATTGGGAGTTCTGGTTCTGCCTTAGCAGGACTAATGTCCTATATGAGGAAAGGTTCTCCATCATTTTTTTTCCTCATTTTTGAGAGCCAATTTGATCTAGTGGTTAAGGTGCTGGCCTAGAAACCAGGAGACGGTGAGTTCTAGACCTGCCTTAGGCATGTGAAAGCCGGCTGGGTAACTTTAGGCCAATCACCAGGAGAGAGTGAGTTCTAGTCCTGCCTTAAGCATGAAAGCCAGCTGGGTAATTTGGTCCAGTGACCAGGAGACGGTGAGTTCTAGTCCCATTTTAGGCATGAAAGCTGACTGGGTGACTTTGGACCAATCACCAGGAGATTGGGAGTTCTGGTTCTGCCTTAGCAGGGCTAATGTCCTATATGAGGAAAGGTTCTCCATCATTTTTTTTCCTCATTTTTGAGAGCCAATTTGATCTAGTGGTTAAGGTGCTGGCCTAGAAACCAGGAGACGGTGAGTTCTAGACTTTCCTTAGGCATGAAAGCCAGCTGAGCAACTCTAGCCCAGTCCCTTGCTCTCAGCCCAGCCCACCTCACAGGGTTGTCGTTGTAAGGAAAATAGGAGGAGGGATTAAGCCTTACCTTATGTTTGCTGCCTTGAATTTACCTAGCAAGTAATAAAGCTGGGATAAAAATCCAATAACACGGTTTATATGGTCAATCGTACCGCCAACGTTCCTTTTTAATTACACGACGTAAATATTTGAAATGAATATTGCTTTGGAATTTCGCGTAATGAAAGTAATAGCGTGTGGGTGTGTATCTCCCATAAAAGAACCTGTTCCGAAAGAACGGTGTTCAATTAAAGCAGAGTCTTAGCTTTGCAATTTCAATGTGCCTATTGTCTGACAGAAGCTGCGCATGCAAAATTATTCTTAAACCACTTCTTTTCTCTTGACTGGTGGCCGTCCTGCTTCAAACAATTGCAGTTTCTCTAGAATTGCACGTTTGTCAGCCAGAATGAATCATTCAGATCCAGGGGTTGGATTAAAAAATTTTAGCAACCAGTTCTCTGCCCGGTTGCTGGGTGGGTGTGGCCTACTCGGCCGCCTGCACCATGGGGGGAGGGGCATTTTCGCCCTCCCCAGGCTCTGGAGGCTTTTCTCAAGCCTCCGGGAGGGCAAAAACTGCCTCCCCTGGCCTCTGGCAGGAATTGGGCCTGTTTCCAGACTTCCGGGAGGCCCGTTTTTCATCCTCCCAGAGCTTCCGTGCAGGCCCTGCACTTACCTGGCATCTAAAACGGGCTGCATGGAGACTCCTGGGAGGGGAGGGGCAGGGTGGGCGGGGCCAGCCAGTCCTTGCAACTACAGGTTCGGTGAACCAAATATAAAAGTAGCATCCGTTTCGCCCGAACCAGCTGAATCCCATCCCTGTTCAGATCTGTTCATCTTAGTTGGATGTCTAAAACTTTTAAAATCCTGCCTGGGACCTTTGATCTGTATTTTCCTTGTTCCACCCCACTCCACCCCCAATGCTGTTGAAATACCTGGCTTTTCCCTGTTTAGCCCGCAGTCAGGTGATGCTTTTAAAAAAATTGAGCTGCTTCTCCCTCCCTCCCTCCCCCCTCCCCCCATTTTAATAGGTTGTGTTCTCTGCCTTGTGTAAATCTTACAACTCTTGACATTTCCCAGCTCAATTCCTCCAGTGGTTGCCGTCATTCCTCCACCTCCAGATATCCAACCTGTAATTGACAAGCTAGCCGAGTATGTTGCGAGAAATGGGATTAAATTTGAGACCAGCGTTCGTGCCAAGAATGATCCGAGGTGAGTAGAGGGAAGACTTCGGTCTTAATTTCATTTTACGATAAACCTGCAAGCCGGGTAGCTTTGCCTCGCTCTTATTGACAGTCTTGTCAGAAGAATTGGGGGGGGGGCGGGGGGCAACATAGTAACCTATTGTAGTTCCTCACATTAAAATTCAAGAAACTACTGGAAGTTAATGATAAAGCATTATTGCCAAAGAATCTCGAAGCTTGCCTTCCAGACATATGTAACTTCTGGCCCTTGGGGGTGTAATTTATTATTTTCAGAATATCAAATAGCCTTTTTTGTTCCTTAGGTGAGGAAATAATGAATTATAGCCGCGATTTACAGTTGAGGGATGGTGTATTTTCCCCCGTTTTGATTTCTGTACCACATTTTTAAATTACTGTATTTTTCGGACTATAAGACGCACCTAGATTTAGAGGAGGAAAACAAGGAAAGAAATAGTTTTTGGCCTCTGCGCGTCACGTTTTCGCCCTCCCCAACCCCCAGAAGCACTTTGCAGGCCTAAAACAGGCCCGTTTTTGACAAAAATGGGATGTATGGAGCACTGCAGAGTGCTTCTGGGGTCAGGGGAGGGTGAAAACGCGACGTGCGGAGGGTTTGGGAGGCCAAAACCAGGCCCGTATTTGGTCTATAAGACGCACCGAAATTTTCACCCACTTTTAAAGGTGGGGAGGAGTGTAGGGGAGTGTATCCTATACTCTGAAAAATACGGTATCCATTTCCCTCCCAGAGAGAAATGCAGATAAGCCCTCGACTTATGAATTTGAGCCCAAAATTTTTGAGGTTGAGCGAGACATTAAGGAGAAACTTCCTAACAGTGAGGACAATTAACCAGTGGAACAGCTTGCCTCCAGAAATCGTAGGCGCTCCATCACTGGAAGTTTTTAAGAAGAGACTAGACAGTCACTTGTCTGAGATAGTATAGGTTCTCTTGCTTGAGCAGAGGGCTGGACTAGAAGACCTCCAAGGTCCCTTCCATCTCATTCATTCTAAACATTTGACTTAAGTTAATGTTGCCACATGTTGTGACTTTTCTTGCCACCATTGTTAAGTGAATCATTGCAGTTGTTAAGAAAGTAGCACCTTCCAGCTTCTCCTATTCATTTCCTGCACACGACGATTATGAAGTGTGTTTGAACTCTGTTAGATCTCCAAGAGTTGCATAGTTCTGCGATCCAGCCAGTGCTGTCACATAACTGACTTTGTGTAAAAAAGAACACCGCTTGGTGGGGGGGGGGGGGGGAGCCCTACTAAGCAGGTATATACAAAAGGATGAAGGCTATTGCTTAACGCATTGTAAGCCGCCCTGAGCCTCCGGAGAAGGGCGGCATATAAATCGAACCAATAAATAAATAAATCGAACCAATAAAGTCACTTTTTCAGTGTTGTAATTTTGAATGGCCAGCAAATGAACTGTTGTAAGTCAAGGACTAGCTTTATTATAAGTAGTTCTTCAAAGTTACAACAGCCTTGGGGAAAAAGGGACTTACGGCCTGTACTTGCTCTTAAAACAGTCGTATCCCCCTGCGCATCCTGGGATCACAATTTGGGTACTTGGCAACCAAGTTGCATTTACGACCAGTTGTAGGATCCGTGTATCACCTGGTCACAATTTGCAACCTAAAAGGCCCATTGGCATAGCTGGATTCACTTTTAATAACTGTGGCGATAGGACTTACCTAAAAATGGTCATAAAATCGGATCCGACATGGATTACGAGCAACAGTTCCAGCCCCAGTTATGGTCATAAGTTGAGCACGGTCTACATTTTTGTCTCCTCCTTAACAGATTTGAATTTCTGCAGCCTTGGCATCAGTACAACGCCTACTACGAATTTAAGAAACAGTTCTTCCTTCAGAAAGAGGCCAGTGACAGCTCAAAGGTAGGTTTATGAAAGTATAACTTAACAGTAATACATGCTGGCTTGTTTGCTTGTTGTCGTCCCCCCCCCGCCCCCCGGGGGGAATGTCTGATTCGATGACTGGGGCCGTTGAGAGAGAAACCAGTTTCCCATCAGAGGATTTGCTTTAAAAATGTGTTGTCCACCCTCTTTGTTACTGTGGGGAGGAGGTGATGAGTGGAGTTTGCGGAGAGGGGGAGGACTGTGTGATTCTTGGTGCTCTCTGAGCTTGGTGGTTTTCTTGCAGACGTTTCATGACTCAACTAGGTAATATCATCAGTGCTAGAAAGAGTGGAATTTGCAGGGAGGAGGGGGGGGGAAGAGGAGGGGAGGGGGAGGAGGAGGAGGAGGAGGTCGACAACTGTGGGGTCCTTGGTGCTCTCTGAGCTTGGTTGTTTTCTTGCAGACCTTTCATGACCCAACTAGGTAATGTCATCAATGCTAGAAGAGAACGGGGTTTGCTCTCTGTTGATATATACAAAAGTGGCTTGCCCCTGTCATTGTTGAAGGAAGTGTTTTCTTCTCGGCTGGTTCCTTGTGTGGGCTGCGTTGACAATTTGGTTGTTGGTCTGGTGTTAAATCTTATAGATAACCAAGATAAACCTTGAAATATCTCATACATTTCAAATAGAATCAAATATGTTTTGTGTATTCTAAATATACGGAACAGATGGCTCAACGACATCAGCAAGTATGGCGGGTCCAATTGGCAATAAATAAATAAATAAATAAATAAATAAATAAATAAATAAATAAGCAAGCCCAGGACCGTATGGGTTGGAAGCATGCAGAAGGAGCCTTCACCCCGCAGAGGATAGACAATAGCTAGAAGGACGATGGTGAATGATGGATGAAATGTCTGCAAGAAAACAACCAAGCCCAGAGAGCACCAGTGACCTCACAGATATTGTCTCTCCCTCTCTCTCTCTCCCTCCCCACTCCCTCTCTTTCCCTTCCTCTCTCTCCTTCTCTCTCTCTCCCTCCCTCTCTTTCTCTCTCTCTTTCTCTCTCCCCTTCTGTCTCCCTCTCTCTCTCCCTCTTCTCTCTCTTTCCCTCCCTCTCTTTCTTTCTCTCCCTCTCTCCTTCTCCCTCTCTCCCTCCATCTCTCCCTCCTCTCTCTCTCCCTCCCTCACTCTCATCTTCTCCCTCCTCCCTCTTTCTCTCTGTCTTTCTCTCTCCTGTCTCCCTCCCTCCCTCTCCTTCTCTCTGTCTCTTTCTCACACACACTTTCTGTCTCCCCCCCCCCCTCTCTCTGTCTGTGTGTGTGTGTGTGTGTGTGTGTGCTCCTTACCTGAAAATGGCTGGCAACCAGCTCTGCCTGTGTGTATATATACTCCTAAAAGACTTTTAAAAAAATAAAATACAATATGAGCCTATTTTATATATATCTGGATGAAAACAGTCGATATATAAACAGATGGGATCCGTCTGTTTTCTCAGTGATCACAGGCATTCGTTATTGAACTTGGTTAATTCTAATGTCTCTGCCCCTTAACTGGGTGGGTAGGAGTAATTGCCACCCCTAAATTGGCACAGTGTGGTTGGCACAGCTGTCTTCTCTACTCATGGGTGACAATGGACATCTCTTGTCTCATCTCCCTTGGGTGGGGATAAGTTAAATTCAGACTCGCCTTCCCTTTGATTTGCCTGGTTTAGGTAATTGTTACCAAATGTCAGTTAAACGCTGAATATCATTTGCAGCCCGTATTTGTGTATTTTTTCCTTTAATTCCAGGAGTTTTGTGGTACAGACCCACCAATATGACTAGGTCTCTGCGGGAAGCGGGACCTGTTGCTTTGCTTTCCACCTTTTATGGTTTTTTTCCCTGAATTGTTTACCGTGCGTATTTTGTGTTTGATGAAACAGATTGCAAACACACCGTGCGGTTGCCAGGAAACTGTCTGTTTCGCTCATTTTTGCCATAATGGGGACAAGGGTGCTTTTGAAATTAATAGCCATGACACTAATGAACCAGAGTGCTCTTCCAGTTTTAAACAGATTTTTTTGCCGTTCGGTTTAATGGGGCATCAAACAATGCTGTGTGTTTTCCAGGAAACAAAACAAAACAAAACAAAAATGGCATGTAAACTGTTTTTTTTTTCCTTCAAAAGAAGGACAGAGAGAACCCTGCTACACACAAACATTACACTTGCAACAAACGTCACATAATGTTTACAGGAAGACAGTGATGCTTTTTTAACACCTGCGTTCCTCCTCCAAAAAAACTCAAGTTGGTGTGTAATGTTTAATAGCCAAAATTCCATTCGAGTCCACAGAGCTAATAAATGTTGATAATTAGTTTCCGGTTTTAGGATAGGGATGGGATGGGGAATAGGGGATAGGATAGGATAGGATAGGATAGGATAGGATAGGATAGGATAGGATAGGATCAGAATAGATCAGAACAGAACAGAACAGGAGACTAGAATATAATATAATACAATAAATACAATAGACTAATAGAATAGCATAGAGACTAGAATACAATACAATACAATACAATACAATACAATACAATACAATACAATACAATACAATAGACTAATAGAATAAAATATTAGAAGAGAAGAGAAGAATTGAATTGAATTGAATTCTTTATTGGCCAAGTATGATTGGACACCCAAGGAATTTGTCTCCAGTGCATAAGCTCTCAGTGTACATACAAGCAATAAGTGATAAATCATGATCATAATCATCATGAAAATACATCAGAAACCATAAGATGCAACACTTACCGATAGTCAACAGGATACTAAATAAACAACCAACATAAAAATCATACTAGGATAACGAAATACAACAACAGGAATCGTAAGATGCAAGCAACAAAGTTATAATCATGAGAAGATAAGGAAACAGGTAATAGGAAGGATGAGAAGGATAATAGTAATACAGCCCTACTAGGTACCGGTAGTTAGACAGTATTGTGGGAATTAGTTGTTTAGCAGAGTGATGGCATGGGGTGCAGGGACTGACTGTCCTTGTGTCTGATTGTTTTGGTGTGCAATGCCCTATTAGCATCGTCTTGAGGGAAGAGGTTGAAACAATTTACGTCCAGGATGTGAGGGATCTTAGCGGGTGGATTCTACTTACCTTTACTACTGGTTCGCATTGGGAGCACGTGCGCTTCTGCGCATGTGCAGATCACCTATGATGACATCTGGGTCGGTGGGCGGAGTCTCCCACCGGTTTTACTACCGGTACATGCGAACCGGTCCGAACCGGGGGCAACCCACCACTGATCTGTAGAGATCTCTCTTTTCTGGCCCGTGCACATTATCCTAAGGCACAATACGGCTTGGTGGCTGTCAGCAGAGCAGGTGACATTCCCTGTGGTTGGTAAGCTGCACAGGTAATGCTCAACTTACGACCGTTCGTTTAAAATGGTGTCGGTCCATCCTCGAAGTTACAACCATTGCGCCACATCACCCGATCGCAATTTGGGCAATCGGCTCGCGTTTACGATGGTTTCAGTGTCTTAAAAAGTCACATGCTCACAATTTGCAACCTTCCCAGCTGCTTTTGACCAACAAAAGTCAGTTGGGGAAGCCAGATTGGCTTAATGACACGACCCGGTGTTTTGCTTAACAACTACCGAGTTAAACTTCATGACCGTGGTAAAAACGACCCTAAAATCTCGCTTTATGGTTTGCAGCGACTTACGCCGGAAATTTCAGTCCCAGTTATGGTTGTAGATCGAGGACTGCCCATGGTTTAGAAATCACAGTGATCTGGTTTAGTTTGAGGGGTAAAGATGACCAATTATTCAGCAAATGATCCTTAAACCACGCTTGAAGGCAACCCATGAAATTAGCTAAAAACTGATACGCTAAGCAAATAGATACAGCAGTGTAAGTCCACTTAAGGTGGCCTCCAATTCGATCATTAATTCCCCCCCCCCTTGCAATTACATTTCTTCCTCATTAAGCCAAACGCAGCCAGATCTTTCCTGAATAAATTCACCCCTTTCCTTTTTGGAAGACGAGCTCTGCCAGCTAATGTATTCATTTCTTCTTCTTTTTTTAAGAATAAGGGGGGATGGAAATTCCTGCCACGAGCCCTCTTAAACTTTATCGCTGCTATTAGCGGCAGCAGATAAGCAAAGCTAGACCCGAAGATTGTTCCTTGAAGGCTTCATTCTCTTTCCCCCCTCTCCCCCCCCCCACAAGCATATCTCAAGCCATTTCTTCATTTAAAATGGCTTTGTACAGTCCTAATATTAAAAAGAGCCTTGGTGGCGCAGCAGACTAAAGTGCTGTTAAGTAGCACCAGCTGCCTGCAATTACTGCAAGTTCAAATCTCACCAGGCTCAAGGTTGACTCAGCCTTCCATCCTTTCAAGGTAGGTAAAATGAGGACCCGGTTTGTGGGGGCAATAAGCTGACTTTGTATAAAAAAGAACACCGCTTGCGGCGGGAGTGGGGGGTGGGGCGAAAGCCCTACTAAGCAGGTATATACAAAAATATGAAGGCTATTGCTTAATGCATTGTAAACCGCCCCGAGTCTCTGGAAAAGGGCGGCATATAAATCGAAAAATAAATAAATAAATAAATAAATAGATAGATAAATAAATAAATAAAGCAAGCTCATAGCGCAGGGCTCCTTAAATGAATCTCTGGATTGCTGCAGTGATCAGTAGTGTCACCGTACATATGAACGAGAACTTGAAATGTAAAACGATTGGCCTCAGTCTTCATCCCTTGGCCCAGGGTTTCCCACCGAGGCCATTTCTCCAGAATTCAGCTCTCATCCAGATCCCTTGCTGACAATTAGAAGAATTCGTTCACACTGCCGGACGTTAACGCCAAACTGCTCCAGTCTTTTGTCCTAATGCATTGTACACCTGTAAGAGCAGAGGGGGACGCGGTGGCTCAGTGGCTAAGGCGCCGAGTTTATCAATCAACAGGTCGGCAGTTCGAATCCCTAGCGCTGCGTAATGGGGTGAGTTCCCGTGACTTGTCCCAGCTTCTACCAACCTAGCAGTTCGGAAGCAGGTAAAAAATGCAAGTAGAAAAATAGGAACCACCTTTGGTAGGAAGGGAACAGCGTTCCGTGTGCCTTTGGCGTTTAGTCATGCCAGCCACACGACCACGGAGATATTTTCGGACAGCGCTGGCTCTTCGGCTTTGAAACAGAGATGAGCAGCGCCCCCTAGAGTCAGGAACGACTAGCACATATGTGCGAAGGGAACCTTTACCTTTACCTAGGAGCAGAGGGGCGGGAAGAGTTTGGCAACACCAAACTTTCCCAAACGAAGCCCAAATTAAGATACTGCACAATCCCGATGGGAGAGTGGGGAAGAGATTCAGGGTAGCCACATCCTAGAACAGGGGTGGCCAATTAAATATCCCAAGGGCCCAAATGAAAACTGGAATTGTTTTGATGGGCTGAAACAAGAGGCCTGTGTAAGGTGCCAAGGGTTATTGGAAAAAATAGCAGTCGCCTTCAAAATAAAAGCAGAACATGTTGGGGTGGGGGAGAGACAGCCAGAGGTCCAGAGGTGGCCCTGGGGAGTGTAAAATGCCCAGGTCTTTTTTCTTTTCTTTTTTTCTTTTTCTTTTTGCTTCTGCAGTCAGTCTCTGACAGTGCTTTGCAAACCTCTGTAAGAGTGTCTGTTGTGGCCCGCCAGCGGCCAGCACAGCTGGCAGGAGAGTCAGACAGTGAGGAGGTTGGGGAGGAACTTGGGCCAGTCCTGGGGGCTGGGGAAAGCTCGGACGAGGGCTCTGCAGTGGAGGCAGAGAGGGAGTTAGGCAGCAGCAAGGCAGAGGAACAGCTGGAGCCTGTTCCCAGTGTGTATGCGCAGAGCTGCCAGAAGACAAGAACAACTCAGAAAGCAGGGTCGACTCAGGAGTAAGGCCACACCTTGGAGATGATTGGCCCCTCCCATAGGACATAAAAGAGGAGCGAACGGGAGGTGGGCTTTTGCAGGAAGCAATTCGTTCATCTCGTTTCAAGATTGGAAAGTTCTGTTCGTGACTCTAACAGACTCGGTGCCAAGTTCGGCCTCGCTCTGCATTTGGAAATTGGTTCCCTGGCAGCGTTCCAGGTGAGATAAGGTGAGAGTTGATTAACATTCCACTGGAAAGACTGTTTGCCAAGGCCTTGTTGAGTGTGAATGAACGGAATTCACAGTCGTGTTAATAAAAGAGGTTTTACCAGGATTAAGACTTTGCTTCATGCTTTCTAAGGAAGCCTAGTAACAGTAACAGTGTTGGAAGGGACCTTGGACGTCATCTAGTCCAACCCCCTTGCTCACGCAGGAATAGTCTGTGGAGATTCTCAAGTCATCCCGGTCATGGCTGTCACCAAAGGTGTTTTTTCAAGAGGCAACTTTCAGGATATACCAAAAATCCACTAATTCAACCATCAACACTAACACTTCCAAGCGTTTGTGGTTGTCTTACAGATGAGTCCCAAAGGTGCTTTTTCAAGAGGCAACTGGACTTTCTTGTTTTTTCTTTGAAGACGTTTCACTTCTCATCCAAGAAGCTTCTTCTGCTCCAACAGGATGGTGGGAAATGGAAGGATTTATATTCCTTGCAGACAGCTGGTCATTTGCATCTTTTTAGAGGGTCGTTGGAGCCTTGTTAGTACAGTGGTCTAAAGCACCCTGTTATTAAGACCAGCTGCCTGCAATTACTGCAGGTTCGAATCTCGCCAGGCTCAAGGTTGACTCAGCCTTCCATCCTTTCTAAGGTAGGTAAATTGAGGACCCAGTTATGGGGGCAATAAGCTGACTTTGTATAAATATATAGAAAAGGATGAAGGCTATTGCTTAGCGCATTGTAAGCCGCCCTGAGTCTCCGGAGAAGGGCGGCATATAAATCAAATTTAAAAAAAAACAAAAAACCAGAAAGTCCAATTGCCTCTTGAAAAAGTCACCTTTTGGGACTTACCTGTAAGACAACCACAAAGGCTTGGATGTGTTAGTGTTGATGGTTGAATTAGTGGATTTTAGGCAGGTTTTGGTGTATTCAGTGTCTCCTGAATGGTGCCTTCTGATCAAACGGGCTGGAAGTCGAAGAAACCTACCTTGGGATAGGGATTGTTTCTGATAAAATACAGGACCCGTGGACTTGTCATTGGTTGTTTTCATGTCAATCTGTGCCTCCTGTGGGCATAAGGTTTGTCATGGGTTGCTTTTTTGCATACCTTATAGGCTTAATTAAGGCCCTTGTTAGATCTGACATTTGAGGCTGATTTTCAACCGTGTTATTGTAGTGTAGGTACTGATGAGTCAAGACGAAATGCTTGCATCTACCTCTGTTCGTCTTTGGACTGTATTGTTTAAAATGCAGGTAGTTCTCGGCCTTGCAACAGTTCCTTTAGTGCAGCGGTCACCAACTGGTGGTCCATGGACCACTGGTGTCCGTGAGAAAATTTTGGTAGTCCGCAGAAAAATTATTTGCATTTTTTATATTGCACTAAATCAGGGGTCCTCAAAACTACGGCTGAATACGTGCAATGAATAGTTGTGTGGCTGAAGAGAGTCTCCCCCTTTGGGGTCTTTTTGTGTGGGTCGGAGGGGGCCAGAAATTCCGATTTGGGGTCTGCTTCAGCCTCCTGGTTTTGGGTAAAGGCTGGAGGGAAGTGCCACTGGTGGCGAAGAGCCGGAGGGCCTTGTTCCAGTGGGACTGCATCATGGCCTGGAACCGGCTGACCATCTCAGCCCGCTGAGCCTCCAGATACCGGTACCTGGCCTTGCACTTCTACAGGCCTTCCCTCTGCTTGGAAAGCCCATGCTCATAGTCCTCAGTGAGGTGCTTCTGATGAGCCTCCTCCTCGGTCAGATCCAGTTTGAACTGAGCCAGCTGTTTTGCCAACTCTTTCTCCTAGTGGCTGCTTAGCTCCAACATCGGCTTCCTGTTGGGCCCTAAGGAGCCTGGGCAGGCAGGCAAGGAGTGGCTGGGAGGGGAGGGGCGAATAGGGGCTGGGGAGGCACCCCTCCACATGAGTGACATCGAGTTGGCCATGCCCACTCAGTCACATGACCACCTAGCCACACCCACCCAGCTGGCCATTAAGCAGATTATATTAGTGGTCCACAGAATTTAAAATTATGAATTTAGTGGTCCCTGAGGTCCAAAAGGTTGGTGACCCCTGCTTTAGTGACCGCTCAAAGTCACAACATCACTGAAAAATGTGACTCGTGACCATTTTCCGACATGTTTCCAACAGTCCACAATGTGCCGGGGTCGCGTGATTTTTCCCTTTTGCGACCTTTCTCCCAAGCAAAGTCAATGGGAGGAAGCCAGATTCACTTAACCACCGGGTTATTGACTGAACCAGCTGCACAGATTCTCTTAACAAGAAAGGTCGTAAAGTGGGGCAAAACTCACTCAACCGCTTTCTCACTTAACAACGGGAATTCTGGGTCTCAGTTGCGGTCGTAAGTCGAGGACTACCTGTATGTGCTTAAGCTGGTTTTGATTGAACGGGTGATGTGCCTTCCCCATCAGAAGTCCTCCCTTCCATCACAGCATTGATTAAAGACCAAAAAAAATGATATTCCTTTATCTTTCAAGCCCGAGATGTAATAATACCTTCTCATATGCTGCCAATTTGCTGGTATCAGCAATTGGAATTGTAACCCTGAGAATAGTCTTGTCATTATGATGTAGAGACAGCTTTGATATATATATACATATATGTATGTTCAGGTAATGAGAGCCACGTGAACTTTTAATTATAATCCATGTTACAATAACCTTTTAAGATCTTCTTTTTTCACTCGCACAAAAAAGGAAATCTACTTTACTCCTGAGAACAGAATCCCTCGGATGAAATCGTAAAGGGCCCCAGATAGACAGGTAATCCTCGACTTACGACCACAGTTGAGCCCCAAATTTCCGTGGCTAAGTCAGACATTGATTAAGTGAGTTTTGGCTCATTTTCTTGCCGCAGTTGGCTAAGTGAATCACTGCTGCTGTTAAATTAGTCGCACGGTTGTTAAGTCAATCTGCTTTCCCCCATTGACTTTACAGGTCGCAAAAGGGGAAATCACACGACGTCCGATTTACAACCATTTTTGCCGCCTTCGTTAAGTGAATGTGGCTCCCCCCCCGCCACCCCCCCACAATCGCTTTTGCTTTGTCAGGGCTGGCTGGAAAGATTGTAAACGGCATTTTTGTGACGCTGAGATATTGCAACCATCCTAAATGTGGGTCACCCATCGTCCCAATTTCGATCACATGACCATGAGGGTGTTGCAATGGTCATAAGTGTGAGGACCGATCATAAGTCGCTTTGGGGGGCAGGCACTTTCACAACTTTGCTCATTAAACAAGCGGTTGTAACTCGATGACTCCCTGTATATGTTATTGATGAATGCTCCATTCATCTCTTGTGAAATTATTCAGACTTGCTAAGCTATCAATATGGTTACCACTTTTGGCTCAAAAGCTGGGTAATACCTGTTCTGACCTAGGCTTCCTTAAAAAGTATAAAGCACAATCTTAGTCCCGCAAAACCTCTTTTATTTATAGTATACAACTGTAAATTACTTTTACTTACAGTCCGCAAGCCTTGATAAACAGTCTTTCAGAGGAAGGTTATCAACACCCACCTATCTCATGTGGAACGGTGCCAAAGAGCTAATTTCCAGATTCAGGGCAAGGCCAAACTTGGCACAGAGTCACAAACAGAAGTTTCAAATCTTGAATTGGCCAGATGAACTAATTGCTTCCTGCAAAAGCTCACGTCCCGTTCGCTCCCCTTTTATGTCTTATGGGAGGGGCCAATCATCTCCAAGCCTTACTCCCAAGTCGACCCTGTTTTCTTAATTGTTCTTGTCGTCTGGCAGCTCCACGCATGCACTGGGAACGGGCTCCTGCTGTTCTTCTGCTTCGCTGCTGTCAGACTCTGGAGGCTGCACATAACTATCAGATGGCCTTGGCCCCCCCTCTGCCTCCAATGCAGAGCCCTCGTCCAAGCTTTCCCCAGGACTGGCCCAAGTTCCTCCCCAATCTCCTCACTGTCCAACCCTGCTGCCAGCTCCGCTGGCCGCCGGTGGGCCACAATACCTCCTATTTTTAAGCAGTTTCCTTCATCAGTTTGAAACATCCTTAAGAGCCCAGCGTGGGGTTGATACGCTGCCCAATTGAAAGTATGTCTCGGTTGGTTTTTTCACATTTATTCTGCTGCAGCTTCCAGTTTTGGGAGTGTGCTACACAGTGGATTTTTCCCCCTCTTTTAAAAGCAGGTCGCCTCTTTGTCAGAGGACGTTTCTACCGACGCGCCCAGCACGGCACCTGGAGAGACCCAGTTTTCTGCTGAGCAGACTCCTGAAGATGCCGATTCAGCTGCTGAAGGAAATAATGCAAAGGACGCAGCTGCCATCAAAATTAGCAATGATGGCAAACTGATAAAAGGTAAGCCTCCAGCCCAGATCAAACCCTGTCTTTTGAGAGGACAAAGTCACATTGATGGCACCTGAGAAACCTTCGGTCTGGCTCCCAGCCCTCCACTCTCTCCCCCCCCCCAAAAGGTGCTGTTGAATTATGATTTTTTAAAGATGAGAGACAGGCTGTAAAGTAAAAGGCAAGTTATCCCATGCATTGCTAATTTAAATGCATTCTGATGGCTAAAATAAGCCCTGGAAAGTATACAGAATAACAGAGTTGGAAGGGACTTTGGAGATCTTCTAGTCCAGCGGTCACCAACTGTGGACCACTGGTGTTCCATGAGAAAATGTTGGTGGTCCACAGAAAAATTATTTGCAGTTTTTATATTGCACTAAAATCAGGGGTCCTCAAACTATGGCCCCTGGGCCGGATATGTGCAATGAACGTTTGTGTTGCTGCAGAGAAGCTCCCCCTTTGGGGTCTTTTTGTGTGGGTCGGAGTGGGGCAGAAATTCCGATTTGGGGTCTGCTTCAGCCTCCTGCTGTGGGGCTTTGGGTGAAGACTGGAGGGAAGTGCCGCTGCTGGCGAAACGCCGGAGGACCTCGTTCCAGTGGGACTGCATCATGACCTGGAACTGGCTGACCATCTCAGCCCGCTGAGCCTCCAGGCGCCGGTACCTGGCCTTGCACTCCCGCAGGTCTTCCCTCTACTTGGAAAACCTATGCTCCTAGTCCTCAGTGAGGTGCTTCTGCTGAGCCTCCTTCTCGGTCAGATCCAATTTGAACTGAGCCAGCTGTTTTCCCAACTCTTTCTCATGGTTGCTGCTTAGCTCCAACAACGGCTTCCTGTTGGGGCCCTAAGGAGCCCGGGCAGGCAGGCGAGGAGTGGTAAGTAGAGGCTGGGGAGGCACCCCTCGACGTGAGTGACATTGAGTTGGCAATGCCCACCCAGTCACATGACCACCTTGTCACGCCCACCCCAGCCGTTCATTAGGCAGATCATATTAGTAGTCGGAGGGATTTAAAATTATGACTGTAGTGGTCCCTGGGGTCTGAAAGGTTAGTGACCCCTGTTCTAGTCCAACCTCCTGCTCAAGCAGGAAACCCTTCATCATTCTGCACAAATGGTTGTCCAATTTCTTAAAAACCTCAGGAAGGCTTGTCTGTCTGTCTGTCTGTCACCTGAGAGGGTTGTTAACCATGTCAAGTGCTATATATCTGCTATTTCTCTCCATCCATCTGTCCATCTCTATCTATCTATCCATCATCTCTCTCCATCCCTCCATCCACCTCTCTCTCTATGATCTACCTACTCTCGGCTTGCTCACCGAACCAGGTCACTTTGGAAGAACCACGCCTCAATTACAAGATTCAGAAGCTGAATGATGGTTTATTCCTGCTCCAGGTCGGGTGTAGTCAATACCGAGTGTGATAATGAATACATAAAGTCGGCCGTCTCCCAGCGCTCTTTAAATAACCCGCAGTGTCTTATCAGCCAATCGGCTTTATTTCCGGGATTCGTAGCTGGCTGCTGCAGGTCCGGTGACGTCATCACCTGCATCGCCTGGAATCCCGGAGTGGATCTGCCTTGCCCGGCCGCAGAGTGCCCGACCGCCTAGTTTAAAGATCACCGATCACCCCCACCACTGCCGTGTGCACCCCCCGCCCACCCGTCTTCACAACCCGTCCGAGTTCGTCGGAGAATATTCAGGGTCTCCCGTGGGCTGTATCTGAGGTCTCCGATCCCCCGATGCTTTTCCCTGATCCCAGATGTGTCGAGCCGAAGTGAGTCTCGACACCTACTTACCTACCTACAATCTCATCTACCTATCTCATCTATGTACCTATCGACTTGTCTTAACTGTCTCATAGAATCATAGGGCTGAATCAAATCTCACAGAATCGAACTTCCAGTGTTAAGGCAAACCGTTCTACTCAAAAATTGTTCTCACTGTCAGGAAATTTCTCCTTAGTTCTAGTTGGATCTCTCTTTGATTACTTTCCATCCATTACTTCTTGTCCTGCCCTCAGGTGTTTTGGAGAAGAGGTTGACGGTGTTGAAATGAATTTCAAGGAAGGGGGTCCCTGTTGTATTTTTTTCGCAGACTGGCAGCCTGATCAGGTCCAAATGGTGTCCATACCCCCCAAACAGCGGGTGGTAATTATCCAGGAGTAAAAAGCCAAGTTAACTCCCTGCAAAGTAGAAAAGCACCTCTCATGAGTAATTGCAAATTATACAAAGGGCCTTTCCAACTTAGTGGGTATAAGCCTCAGGGCAGATACATCCACATGCTTTACTCCATCCCCTTTAATAGAAAGTCAATTTACTAAAGATTTTTTTCCCCTTTAAAAGCCACTGCGGTGGTGGGTTGAGTCTGTAGGGGGGGAAGTTAAAAAAAAAATGAGAGAGCTGTAATATCGGTCTTTTGTCTCCAGAAAAAAAAGCCTGCTCGGAAACACACTTTCTATTATATATATATATATATATATATATATATATATATATATATATATATGTAGGTCTTTGGTTATTCGGGTCTTCTCCCACGTAAAATTGGAAGTGTCTTGGCGACGTTTCGACGAAGTCTCATTCGTCATCTTCAGGCTGGTGTTCTCGGCTTCGTGCTTCCAGGAGCAATGTGAGATCGCAGCTGTCTCTTCCTTTTAACTGCTAGTGGGGGTGTGAGCTGATTGGGTGGGAACTTGGCTGTGTTCTGATTGGGTGGAGGTGTGTTCTGATTGGTTAGGGGCTCGGCTGTGCTCTGATTGGATGGGGGGTTGGTTGTGCTCTGATTGGCTGGGGGTGTGTTCTGTTTGGGTGGGGGCTTGGTTGTGCTCAGCTTAGTCTGAGTTGCAGGGGGATTTGAGCTGGTGAGCTGCGTTGTTGTTGTTTGGCTTCGAGTTTGTGGCCGTGCGAGCTCTTCATGGTGGGTGTCAGTCTGCTTCATGTATGGATTGGAGAGGTTTAAAGTGGCTAATGATGCAGCTGCAGTCTGGCTTCTGGTCCTTGGTCGTGGCTCATTATCAGTGTGGGTTTGAGTCTGTTTTCTGCGTGGATGTGTGGTGGTGACATCCTGTGTGGCTCTCGTGAGTGTGGGTCTGGTGTCATTCGTCGTGTTAGGGACCCGTTTGTCAATAAGGGCGGGTTTCCAAATGGCTGGTAGGCGGGAGGTATCGTCTCGTTTGTTCATGCTGTGTGGGCGTTTTTCTATCTCGATGGCTTCTCTGATTATTCTGTTGTTAAAGTGTTCAGTTTTGGCGATAGTTCTGGTCTTTTTAAAGTCAATATCATGTCCTGTGGCTTTAAGGTGTTGGACCAGGGAAGAAGTTGGTTCTTCTTTTCTGACTGAGTTCTTGTGTTCTTCTATGCGTGCACTTATTCGTCTGTTGGTTTGTCCGATGTATGTGGTGGGGCAGGCGGTGCATGGGATTTCATATACTCCTTGATTTTCTAACTCAATTTTGTCTTTGGGGTTCCTTAGGATGGTGGATATTTTTCGGTTTGTGCAGAATGCTGTCTTGATGTTATGTTTGTGGAGGATTTTGCTTATTCTGTCTGTGGTGCCTTTTATGTATGGGAGGAGGGCTTTGCCGTTTTCTTGTTCTGTGTCTTGGATTTTAGTGGGGGTTTCTTTTTGGATTAGGTTGGTGATCTTATTTCTTTGGAATCCATTGGATGTTAGTACGTTAGTGAGGGTGTGTAGTTCGGTTTTTAGGTGTTGTTCGTCAGCTAAGCGTTTTGTTCTGGAAATGAGTGTCTTGGCTACAGAGTTGATTTGGGCAGGGTGGTGGTGTGAGAGTGCGTGCAGATAGCGGTTTGTGTGTGTTTTCTTCTGGTAGATAGTGTGTCCTAGGGAGCCATTGGATTTTCTGTAGACTAAGACATCCAGGAAGGGAAGTTGGTTGTTCGCTTCTGTTTCCATGGTGAACTGTATTTTGGGGTGTAGGCTGTTGAGGTGTGTGAGGAAGTTGTCCAGTTTTTCTTTCCCATGTGGCCAGATTATGAAGGTGTCGTCCACATATCTGAGCCAGAGTTTGGGTTTATGATCAGATTTTTCTAGAGCTTGGGTTTCAAAGTATTCCATATAGAGGTTGGCAATGACCGGTGAGAGGGGTGATCCCATGGGTGCTCCTTCTGTTTGTTTGTATTTCTGTCCATTATAGATGAAGTATGTGTTGGATAGGCAGTGGTTGGTCAGATCTAAGATGTGCTTGGGGGGGTTATATTTGTTTTGGATAACTGTCAAGGCTTCTTTGATTGGTACTTGGGTGAAGAGGGATATGACATCAAAGCTCACGAGTAGGTCACTGGGCTGTAAGTTTTGTTGCTTTATGATGTCTATGAACTGGAATGAGTTTTTTACGTATGAGGTGATGGATTCTGCATAGGGCTGTAGTTGTTTGGCGAGAAATTTGGCTAGGTTTTGTAGAGGTGAGCCTATGGAGCTGACTATGGGTCTAAGTGGGGTTCCTTCTTTGTGTATCTTGGGGAGACCATAAAGCTTAGGGCATCTGGATGATTTCTCTCTGGGTATGATTCTTTGCTGAATCTCTTCGCTGATGGGGGAGGCTTTTATTTTGGATCTGGTGGTTTTTTCCAGGTAGGTGGTGGGGTCTGTGTTTAGGGGTTTGTATATGGAGTCTTGGAGTAGGTTGGTTAATTTGGTTTGGTAGTCAGATGTGTTCATAACCACCGTGGCATTGCCCTTGTCTGCTGGTAGGATTATTATGCTGGTGTCTTCTTTCAGGTTAAGTAGTGCTGTCTGTTCCTCTTTGGGTAAGTTACTTTTGGGTGGCTTGCTGGTGCAGAGGATGTTGGTGATTTCGAGTCTGATTCTGTTAGCATCGTCGGGGTTGATTTTGGTCAGGCTGGTTTCAACTCCGCATATAATGGTTTCAGTGGGGATGCTTTTGGTATATATATATATATATATACACACACACACACACACACACACACACACACACACACATTAATCCTCCCTCCACTCTCGTTCTAAAAAAAAAAATTACCAGGATGTACGGTCACAATATTTTCTTGTATATTTTTATCCCGAGGTGACAGCTAATTAGAGGGAACCACAACACACCAACAGATATTAGAGGACTGTGCCAAGCTTCATCACTATATGTCTATGGAGATTCTCAATCATCCAGGTTGTGGTTATCCCAAAGGTGCATTTTTTTTCAAGAGCCAACTGGACACTCTGATTTTTCTTTGAAGGCGTTTCGCTTCTCATCTCAAGAAGCTTCTTCCACTCTGACTGAATGGTGGGGAATGGAAGGATTTATATTCCTTGACAGCTGGTCCTTTGCATCCTTTTAGAGAGTCATTGAGGCCACTTGGAGGTTTATCGGTGTCCTCAGGGTCACCTGAATGGTGCAAATGGGTGTGGAGCCTACTTGGCACTGTTGTTGATATACATGTGGTTTTCTTTTTTTTCTCTCCCCGATGGGATTCATGTCTAATTTCCTTGGCATTTCATCTTTCTTAAGTCCTGCAACCAGTGCGAAATAGTCCTCGACCTGTCATCAAAACTGAGTCCAAAATAAGTGAGACAGTTGTTAAGTGAAGGACCTTTGGGACTTCGGCACAATAGCAAAGGAGAGACAGTTTAAGCCCTGTGGTTGCAGCCCGGTTCTGTTTTGCAACCAAGGGGACCCCATGCTCCGGTACAAAACGGTCCTCTTCCAGATATCTGGCTGCAAATTTTGCATCTTTTAATCCTTAAGATTTAAGCATTTTCCATTTCCATCCAGCAGTTCTGCTTTTCTCCTCCATTATGTCCGTTGTCCCCCCACCCCCACCCCAAGGCTACTAGCAAGCACAGGTCCCTCTAAGCTTGCTGCGGCCTCCCTTGTGCGTGTCAAGGAAGCTGTTTTGATTACCCAAAGGTCTTGGATGGATAACTGAGTTTACCCTTAATCCATAGAAAAGAACTAGTTGTCTGAAAAATCCCAAAACTCCTGGGGAAAAACTTACTGCTTTAGACCAAATAATGATGCGGTCAAGCGTGATACACTCAGAAGGGGATTCCATAGCATAAAGGACTGCTGTGTTTTTGGGGTGGGGCAGAGTAGGTCTTTGGGGGAGCACATGGCTGCAAATAGTTAAGAGGCTGAGGCAAAAGTAGCTGGAAGTAACCATTTGCTTTCTGATATTTGCTTTCTGGGTTCATTTTTCTTCTATGTCCTACCCTGGTCTGAACAGATTTCTTGTTTGTTTGTTTGTTTGTTTTTCTTTTTTTTTTTAAGGAGAATTAAAATTCAGCTAAGGGCAGCACGAATGAAGCTGGGGGCTGCATCCTCCTCTATTCCATTAGACTGTTCTTCCTATCTCTCCTTCCACCCCAACCCAAAAAAAACAAACCCACCCCTGGCAACTGGCAGTAAAAATATTTATTTATTTGTGTCCTGCCTTTATTTTGTTTTTTTACAAATCCCAGAGGTGGCAGAGAGATCTGGCAAACTTTCCTCCTTCATAACAGCAATACTATGAGATGACTTGAGCTGAGAGAGAAGGAGTGGCCCAAAGTCACCCAGCCAGCTTTTATGGCTAAGGCAGGACTAGAACTCCCCATCTCCTGCTAATTGACCTAAAATTACCCAGCCATCAATCATGGCTAAAATGGGATTAGGATTCACAGTCACCTGGCGATTGACCTGAAGTCACCTAGTTAACTTTCATGCCTAAAGTGGGACTAGAACTCACCATCTCCTGTTAATTGACCCAAAATTACCCAGCCAGCTGTCACGGCTAAGATGGAACTAGGATTCACAGTCACCTGGTGATTGACGTAAAATCACCCAGCTAGTTTTCATGCCTAAAGTGGGACTAGAACTCACCATCTCCTGGTGATTGACCCAAAATTACCCAGCCAACTGTCAAGGGTAAGATGGGACTAGAATTCACAGGCACAGGTGATTGACCAGAAGTCACCCAGCTAACTTCCATGCCTAAGATTGGGACTAGAACTCACTGTCTCCTGGTTCCTGACACCTCAACCACTAGACCAAACAGGTTTCAACTTGCAACGAC
This sequence comes from Arizona elegans, assembly GCA_022577455.1. Lineage (NCBI taxonomy): Eukaryota > Metazoa > Chordata > Lepidosauria > Squamata > Colubridae > Arizona > Arizona elegans. The sequence continues at coordinate 7,941,001 of JAKOOJ010000026.1, forward strand.
TGCTTTACAGATCATCCTTTCTCTCCCACAGTGTCATTTGCACCCATCAGCTTTGCAATCCGGGCCAAAGAAAACGACATGCTCCCTTTGGAAAAGAACCGGGTGAAGCTCGACGATGATACTGACGAGGAGGAGGAGGAAGGGAAAGAGGGCCAGGAGAGTGCCAGCAGCACCTCCAACAGCGCTGCCCTCCTTGCCCCCTCCAGCAGTGCCCCGGAAGAAAAAAAGCCCCAGCTGACCCAGGAAGAGCTGGAAGCCAAGCAAGGTAAGAATTGTATGGTCTGGATCGACGGATTTATACATCATCCCATTTGAAACAAACCGTATTTTTTGGACTATAAGACGCAACAAGATTTCGAAGAGCAAAACAAGAAAAAAAAAAGTTTTTGCCCTTCCCTCTGTGCATCCTGTTTTTGCGAAAAATTGGCACTTTTTTCACAAAAATGGGATGTCCAGAAAGTTTGGGAGGCCTGCAGAGTGGTCCTGGGGCCGGGGAAGGCAAAAATGCAACACATGGGGGGTTTGGGACGCCAAAAACGGAGCACGCAGGGGGTTTGGTAGGCTTGCAGAGTGCTCCTGGGGACTGGGGAGGGCAAGAACGTGACACGTGGGGGTTTTTTTTTGCAAAAACGGGCCCGTTTTTCGTAAAAATGGGGTACGCAAAGGGTTTGGGAGGCCTGCAGAATGCTCCTGGGGGCTGGGGAGGGCAAAAATGCAACGCGTAAGGGGGTTGGTAGGCTGGTATCGGAAAGCTGTAAAAATGTAACGAGGATGTTAAAGATATAAAAAAAAATAACCCCCCAAAAGGGGGAGGGGTTTGGCAGGCCAAAAACGTGCCTGTTTTTGGCGAAAACGGGACGCATGGGGTGGGGTTTCGAGAGGCCAAAAATGGCTGTATTTGGTGTATAAGACGCACCAACATTTCCACCTAATTTTAGGGAAGGGAGGAAGTGCATCTTATACTCCGAAAAGTACGGTAATTCTGCATAGACAGGGCCAAAGCATTGCTAAAAGGGAGCGATGGAAAGAGAGCAGAAGAAGGCAGAAGAAATACGAGTATTTGTTGATAGACAAATGTTGATGGAGATTCTCGGTCCTCCAGGTCATGGTTGTCCCAAAAGTGCTTTTTTTTCCCAAGAGGCAACTGGACTTACTTGGTTTTTATTTTGAAAACGTTTCGCTTCTCATCCGAGAAGCTTCTTCACCTCTGACTGGCTGGTGGGGAATGGAAGGATTTATACTCCTTGCAGACAGCTGGTCATTGGCATCCTTTTAGAAGGTGGTTGAAGCACTTGGAGGTTTATCTGTGTCCTCAGGGTCACCAGAGTAGTGCAAATGGGTGTGGAGCCTTCTTGGCACTGTCTTTGATATACATGTGGTTTTCTTTTTTGTAACTAATAAAGCAGAGACCCAACCTAGAACTAAGGAGAAATTTCCTGATTGGTAGAACAATTAACCAGTGGAAAGACTTGCCTCCAGAAGTTGTAGATGCTCCATCACTGGAAGTTTTTAAGAAGAGATTGGACAACCATTTGTATGAACTGGTACAGGGCAGTGATAGCGAACTTTTTCAGCACCGAGTGCCCAACCAGAACGCATATGCGTGTGTCCTTGTGTGGACCCGACCAATCAGGTTACTTGGAACCCTGACTGTGTGCATGTGCGCGTGCTGGAGCGCAGGAAACCGGAAGCCCAGCTGGTCAACGCGCACATGCCTGTTTTTTGGGGTGTTTTTCAGGCCTGAAAAAATTATTTATTTATTTATTACATGTATTTATATGCTGCCATTCTCCCGAAGGACTCAGGGCGGCGAACACAAGTTAAGAAACAAGTACAATAAAATCATAATTTAATCCAAATAATTAATTAGTAGTAAATAATAAAGCCCGCAATCAGTCTCAGCCTATTTGTTTGAAAAGCCAAGTCTTCAAGTCCCGACGGAAGGAGCGGAGATCAGGAGCCTGAAAAAATGCCTGAAAACGGGCCAAAAAAGGCCCAGAAATGGCTTGAAAAAATGGCCTGGGTTTTTTTGCTGTTTTGGGCCATTTTTCGGGCTGTTTTCAGGCCATTTTCCCGCACTCTGGAAACCAGAAGAGCAGCTGGCGAAGGCATGCGTGCCCAAAGAGAGGGCTCTGCGTGTGTTGTGGCCCGCCAGCAGCCTGCACAGTTTGTGGCTAATGAGGAGGCTGGTGTGTCGTGCCAGCAGCTTGCGCAGCCGGTACTCGCGTCGGACAGCGAGGAGGCTGAAGAGGATGTGGTGCCAGAGGCAGAGACTCAGCCTGGGCCTTCAGAACCTCCAGAGGTTCCTTCAAGTGGAGAGAGCGAAGTGGAGGAGCCTCTTCTCAATGCTTGAGCACGCAGGGCTGCCAAAAGGCAGGAGTGGCTACTCAGGAGTAGGAGGTCTCCTCGAGGATAATTGGCCACTCCCTTAGCCTATTTAAGTCACACGCGGTTAGTAAGTTTCTTGCTGGAAACAACTTGTAATTATCATCAGAGCATTTTTGGAAAAGTCTTATCGTATCTTGTTTTCTGGGCTGGTTGCCAACCTTTGCCGGACTCTGGTTTATTCTTGCTACTTAATAAATTTGATAAGGACCGTTGGTGTGTGTCAATATCCTCGGGAATCCGGAGCTGGGGCAGAACAGTGTGCCACCTTTGGCACACATGCCATGGGTTCGCCTCCCGGGGATAGGGTTTCTTCCCTGAGCAGGGGGTTGGACTGGAAGACCTCCAAGGTCCCTTCCAGGTCTATTATTCTGCTTTAAGTTTCTAACTGCAAAAGCTACTAGCCAGTGAAGCAGGCTATTACATGAAGCGGTGAGTTCTGTTTCAGTAAAGGTTTTGAAAGCGAACATCCTACGTAGCACAACACATACCCAGAATCATTAAAATACTAGCTCTTTAATGAAGCATTAAATCTACCGAGTGCCTCCTCTGAGGAGGAAGCCATACCTACATACTAACCAAGATCAATGCAATCAAGAGTGAAATGCCAATGCGTAGCACACCAGAACGGTCTTCTCCATTGACCGAATCAAGGCTGAAGGCAAATCCTTCATTCCATGCTTCCCCGATCACAGATTCGAAGAGTTGAAAGAGACCTTAGAAGAAAACATTACCAAGCAAGTATTTTTTTTTATTTTTTTTTTAAAGCAAACAGGAATCTTAGTCAAAAGAGACCAGCCATACAACGTCAGGCATAAATAACCAGGAGCATTCGTTTGGTTCAAAGCACAGAAAAGTTAATTATTGCCACCTATACACCTATATCAAGGGGGATGCGGTGGCTCAGTGGCTAAGATGCTGAGCTTGTTGATCGAAAGGTTGGCTTTTCAGTGGTTCGAATCCCTAGTGCCGCGGAATGGGGTGAGCTCCCCTTACTTGTCCCAGCTTCTGCCAACCTAGCAGTTCAAAAGCACATAAAAAAATGCAAGTAGAAAAATAGGTACCACCTTTGGTGGGAAGGGAACAGCGTTCTGTGCGCCTTTGGCATTGAGTCATGCCGGCCACATGACCACGGAGACATCTTTGGACAGCGCTGGCTCTTCGGCTTGGAAACAGAGATGAGCTCCGCCCCCTACAGTCAGGAACGACTAGCACATATGTGCGAGGGGAACCTTTGCCTTTTTAAGGGTCAACAGAATTCACAGGGGGGCTGGACCTAGGTCTCTTGTGGCTGCACAATGACTCCAAACTGATGACACACTTAACTCCACCTTCCAGCTTCTCTTGTTCATCTCCTGCACGCAAAACGGTTATAAAGTGCGTTTGAACTCTGTTAGATCTCCAAGAGGGTGGAGTTGCATAGTTCTGCGATCCAGCCAGTGGTGTCACATAACTGACTTTGTATAAAAAAGAACATCGCGGGGGGTGGGGGGGAGCCCTACTAAGCAGGTATATACAAAAGTATGAAGGCTATTGCTTAACGCATTGTAAGCCGCCCTGAGTCTCCGGAAAAGGGCGGCATATAAATCGAACCAATAAATAAATAAATAAAGCAGTCACCTAGACTAAACTGGAGTTGGGTAATTAATTGATCAAGCTTGCTATCATCTCGGCTTGCATTAATGTGCCCACCGCACATTAAATTGCCAGAGAGCACATTGTTGGGACATGTGATCTGTAGACCGCAATTACGGTTCCTTCCTCCTGGTCTCTTGCCCAAAGCAGTTTCTCAGCTGCATGGACATCTGAACCCAGCGGTGAAATGTAAAATTTGTTACTACCGGTTCTGTGGGCGTGGCTTTTTTTTTTTTTTTTTACTTTTAAAAGCATTTTTTCTACAACCTCTTCGGCTGAAGAGGTTACAGGAAAAAAATGCTTTTAAAAGCCTCTGATAATCCCAGCTGAGCCACGTGATCATCAGAGGGTTGTTTTTTTTTACTTTTAAAAGCATTTTTTCAGCAGAAGAGGTTGTAGAAAAAATGCTTTTAAAAGTTTTTTAAAAAAAGCCTCTGATGATCGTGTGGCTCAGCTGGGAACAGCTTACATCCTCCGACGATACCTTAACAGTTCTTAGGTCCTTGGTTAGGACTCGAGCTGCTGAGCTATTAACCAGCCTCAAAGGCTGTGAATCTCACTAAAGATTAACTTATTATTATTATTATTATTATTATTATTATTATTATTATTATTCATATTTCTATGGCGCCCACTCTCCGAGGACTCTGGGCGGCTTACACCAAAGACATTATACTAAATAGCCTATTGCCCCCCAACAATCTGGATCCTCATTTTACCCACCTCGGAAGGATGGAAGGCTGAGTCAACCTTGAGCCGGTGAGATTTGATCCACTGATCTGCTGAACTAGCAGTCAGCTGAAGTAGCTGCAGTACTGCACTCTAACCACTGCGCCACCTTGGCTCTTTGAAGCTCACACACCTGGAAGTTGTGTGAATCCAGCCATGAAATAACACATGTGATTTTCTTTTTTGCAACTAATCAAATAGAGACCCAACCTGAGATACAGAAGATTCCGGACCTGCGCACTTTCCGCCGTGCCCTCAAAACATTCCTGTTTCAGCAGGCCGGCCTGGCCTAACTTTCCCTTTATATTGCTTTTTTTGATTTTATTTTAAACTGGGATGTATTGAATGTATTTTTATCGTTCGCTGTTCACCGCCCTGAGTCCCTTAGGAATAGGGCGGTATATAAATTTAATAAATAAATAAATAAATAAATAAACTTAGAACCATGGAGAAATTTCCTGATCAATAGAACAATTAATCAGTGGAACAGATTGCCTCCAGAAGTTGTAGATGCTCCATCACTGGAAGTTTTTAAGAAGAGATTGGACAACCATTTGTATGAAATGGTACAGGGCCATGATGGCGAACCTATGGCACGCGTGCCCAAAGTGGCACGTGAAAGCCATGTTGCCTGACACGCTCGGCCTTGCCTGTTTGTCTTCTGGGTTCCTGGCATGCATGCACACATGTTGATTAGCTGTCTTTCACACCCGCGGCAGTGCCAAAAACCAAATGCTCGCCCGGCCAGCTGAATGTCAGATTGTCACTAATAAAATAACTCTTCCTTCCTTTTGGTTCTTGTCTGCTTGTGCAAAGATGAAAGAGAAGGAAGTACAGGTAGTCCTTACCTTACAACAGTTGAAAGTTACGACGTCACTGGGAAAAGTGGCGCTTTTCCACACTTATGACCACTTTTCACACTTAGCCCCATGGTCATGTAACCAAAATTTGGATGTTTGGCAACTGCTTCATATTTATGACGGTTGCAATATCCCCGGATCACGGGAACCCCTTTTGCGACCTTCTAACAAGCAAATTCAACGGAGAAGCCAGGTTGACTTCACAACCGTGTTACTCACTCAACAGCTGCAGTGATTCGCTTAACAACTGTGGCAAGAAAGGTTGCAAAATGGGGCAAAGTTCACTTAACAACTGTCTCATTGGCAAACAGAAATGTTGGCGCTCAATTAGGGATCGACGGTTACCTGTGTGAAATGTTCCCTGTAAATCAGCAATGCTGGCTTATTTTACACAAAAGGTAGCCATCGCACACGAAACACATTTGCGAGTAAAGTAACGGAGCCATTCGTGTTCCTTGACATTTGCTATATCAGACACAAAATAAATGAGGCAGAGGAGGAAAGGAAACGTTATTCTCCTTTCCATTTTTCCTTTCCTGAAAGAATGGCGCCCGAGTGATAATTAAATCTGCATTTATGTGTGTCTAATTCAATAAAACGCAGCAGCGTAATTTGATAAGAGAAGTCTCATGAAGCAGCCACAGTGATAGGGTTGACTTTGAGCTGCTGTGAAAAGACTCCTCCATAAAGTGCAAACGTGATTATTAATTTTTTAAAAATCGTGAGTCCATTTGCAAATAAAATGTTTTATATATATATGTGTGTGTGTGTATGTATATGTATATATACACACATACACACACATATATACACATACACACCGTGTTTCCCTGAAAATAAGACCCTGTGTTATATTTTTTTTGAACCCCGAAATAAGTTCTTGGCATTATTTTCGGGGAGGTCTTATTATTTTGGGGCCAATGGAGCAAGATGGGGCTCCTCTTGCCATCCTACCTGATTTCCAACTCTGCATTTAAATATTTTCGGGGAGAGATTATTTTCGGGGGGAGGCTTATTTTAGCGCATGTGCTCAAAAGCCTGTCTGGACTTATTATCAGGGGATGTCTTATTAATTCTCCTTCTTTCATATTTGGGAAAATAGGCAGTATTTTAAAATACTTACAAATCTTGATAAACTGCTTTTTTAATATCCATCCACATATGTACATCAGCACTAAAGACAGCAAAGCCACTTCGTTTGTAAAATATCAATGAAATGCGAAACTTGCTGGGGAACCAGAAACAACAGAGATCACTGTTTTTTTAAAAAAAAATGGTTCTGTTTAAACCCAGATCATTAATAGCAATAGACTTATATACCACTTCATAGTGCTTTACAGCCCCTCTCTAAGCAGTTTCCAGAGTCAGCCTATTGCCTTCAAGAATCTGAGTCCTCATTTTAATTGTCCTCGGAAGGATGAAAAGCTGAATCACTCTTGAGCCAGTAAAGATCAAACTGCTGGCAGTGGCAGAGTTAGCCTGCATTTCTAACCACTGTGCCACCATGGCTTTAGGATAGGGAGCCAGTTTCGTGCAGTGGTTAAGATGCTGGCCTAGAAACCAGGAGACTGTGAGTTTTAGTCCCACCAGCTAGGTGACTTTGGGCCAATCACCAGGAGATGGTGAGTTCTAGTCCCACCTTAATAGAGCCAAAATATTGTATGCAAGCAAACATATGGAAATGGTTAAAAAAAAAAGTGCATTGACAAACTCTACAAGAAGCCTTTAATTTGTTTAAGCCACAGCTCTTTTACACGTGTGAGTCTGTTGGGGAGGGTGTATTGTTTTATCAGGGCAGGGCAGCGATTATAAATGGCAGGAAGCCCTTTAATTAATTGCGACTTATAGCCCCAACCAAGTAACGATTCAGAGGCAGGTCGTGTCAAGGGCCCTGAATGGTTGATCTCTGCTTGAAAGCCTGGAAACGGAAGGTGAAGAGATGCAGGTTTTTCTCCCAAGAGCTGCGTTGGTTTGGTTCTTGGCAGTTTTCCCCTGCGTGTTCTCCTCCTTTATGTTCAAAAAAACCAGCAGCGCCAACTGTGTTGCAAATGGACTTACCGGGACCATGCATTCATTCCTCCACAAGGCACTCTTGAGTGATTTAAGCCTCATTCACCGTCCATCCACACTTAAAAACTTGGAGAGCACCATTGCCTGATAAAATCAGTGGTCTTTTTTTTTTCTTTTTTTTTTTAATCAGCAAGCCAGGCTAAGAGAAGCATTCGTAACATGACATGGCTTAAACGCACATCTTGCACTTATCACACGCACAAACACACACTGGCTATTTTAATTAGCACAGCCAGCGACGAGGAAAGCTGTTGAGCGTACAGCTAACGGTATTTGCATGCTAACCTCCCTTCTGTCTCCATCGCTCGGTTCTAGCACAGCGTCGGAAAATGTCCGCGTAAGCAGAAAACATTTCCATGGCAATTGTAACCAACGTGGAAGAGGCAGGGAGCTGCACCAACTAAGAAATAATTAGAATAAGAAATAATTAGCAAGGCAAGGCACACGTGACGGCAATCAGCGAGAATGTTTCACTTACTTTAGAAACTAGTTCTCGGAAGCATTGTTTCCTGCCTTTCCGATTTATGCCCCAATTAATCTTCCCCTCGATTGTATAATGCTTAAATTTCCTTTAACCTTGAGTCTCTGCTTGGCGTTGGAGGTAGTTGCCTTCTGCTTTGTCCATTTGGCATTAGGGCAAGAGTTGAGTTCTTTGAATTTTTGCGATGCAGAAGATAAATTAAGCCCAGCCTTTAGCTTCATAGGACATGGTGAGAACAGTTCTGCATGAGAGCCAGAAAAAGATAGACAGTAGATTGTTGTTGTTAGTTGCAAAGTCGTGTCTGACCCATCGCGACCCCACGGACAACGTTCCTCCAGGCCTTCCTGTCCTCTACCATCCCCCGGAGTTCATTTAAGCTCACGCCGACTGCTTCAATGACTCCATCCAGCCACCTCGTTGTCTGCCGTCCCCTTCTTCTTTTGCCCTCCATCGTTCCCAGTATTAGGCTCTTCTCCAGGGAGTCCTTCCTTCTCATTAGGTGGCCAAAGTATTTGAGTTTCCTCTTCAGGATCTGGCCTTCTCAAGAGCAGGCAGGGTTGATCTCCTCTAGGACTGACCAGTCGGAACCTTCTTTTTACCTTTTAAAAGCATTTTTTTACTACCGGTTCGGGCAAATAGGTAGTAAAAAAATGTTTTTAAAAAGTAAAAAAAAAAAAAAAAGAGGCTCCGACAATCGTGCTAAATGCTAAAAAAAGTTTCTTAAAAAGTTACCACGATCGCGCGTCGCTCAGCTGATCGTCGGGACTTTTTTTTTTTTTTTACATTTTTTTTCTACCGGTTTGGGCGAACCGGCCCAAACCGGTAGCATTTCACCCCTGGTCTGTAGGGTTCTTGGTGCTCTCTTGAGCTTGGTGGTTTCCTTGCAGATGTTTCATCACCCAACTAAATAACTTCATCAGTACTAAGAGGGAGAGTGGGATTTGTTCTCTGTTTAGTCTCTGTCCCACTCCCTGATAATCTTTTCTCGGAATTTATGGCAGCCTCATCTTTGCTATTTCCCCTTAGTCCTTTGTTCTTTATCATGTCTTTTGTTAGCTAATGAAAAGCCATCTTTGAAAATCCCCGCTGTTTGATGTTTTTAGAGCAGTCACAGCACTTCGTATTCCTTTTTTCTTTTAAAGAACTTTTGTTTTGCCTCTTATATATTTTTAAGGTGTTTCTCCAAGCAATCTTTAAAAGGCCATGTAATTTTTTTGGGGGGTGTATGTGTTTTGTTTTGTTTTTTTAAAGTTGCCTGATTTTGAGACAATAATGCAGCTTGGCGTAAGAAACAGGCCTCAAGTTAAATGACAGTCTCTTCTCTTTTCCTCCTCCCCCACCAGCAAAACAGAAATTAGAAGACCGATTGGCAGCTGCAGCAAGAGAAAAACTAGCCCAGGCTTCCAAAGAATCGAAAGAGAAACAGCTTCAAGCAGAACGAAAGAGAAAAGCCGCCCTCTTTTTGCAGAACCTGAAGAATCCACTGGCAGACATGGAAGTTGAAAAAATGGAGGAAAGTGCCTTTAACATGGAGGTGAGCAAAGGAGACACTCTTTACACTGCAGGCGGAATTTGTGATGGCAGGTGGGGGAAATCTTGAGAGAGGGGGCAAAGAGATGCTGCCAAGGGAAGCGTTGGGAAAAGAGACTGCGTAGCCCAGAGCTGCATAACAGATGGAGAAAGATGCTCAGAAGGGACCCTCCCTAGTTTCTCAAGCTGTAAAGAAGGTGACTATAATGGTGTGTGGGAAAGACCTCGGGAGAGAGAGAGAGAGAGAGAGAGAGAGAGAGAGAGAAAAGAAAAGAAAGAAAGAAATTTTTTTTTATTGGCATATGCTCTCTGTACATAAAAAGACAAGATACATTCGTCAAGAATCATAAGGTACCACACTTAATGATAGTCATAGGGTACAAATAAGCAATCAAATCATACTAGGAAACAATATAAATCATAAGGATACAGCAACGAGTTACAGTCATAAGTGGGAGGAGATGGGTGATGGGAACGATGAGAAGATTAATAGTAATAGTAATGCAGACTTAGTGAATAGTTTGACAGTGTTGAGGGAATTATTTGTTTAGCAGAGTGATGGCGTTCGGGGAAAAACTGTTCTTGTCTCCAGTTCTGATGTGCAGTGCTCTATAGCGTCATTTTGAGGGTAGGAGTTGAAACAATTGATGTCCAGTCAAAAAGAGGGCTGTGAAAGTATCTACAGACCCCTCACATCCTGGATGAGGGGTCTGTAGATACTTTCACAGCCCTCTTTTTGACTCGTGCAGTATACAGGTCCTCAGTGGAAGTTACGTGTGGCAGAGTTGACTACACTTGGGAAACTGCCGACATGTTGCTCCTAATAAATAACTGGTGAAGAAATAATAGGTGAAGAAAGAAACTCAGAAGAGACCCTCCCTAGTTCCTCAGGTTGTAAAGGAGACAATGTACTTTCAGACTTGCAAGATTCTATTGATGTAGCTTTACGATAAAGTAGAATTAATTCCTCTGTTCATGTTTCCCATCTGGGTCCACCTTAGTAAGGCTGACAAAATTTGCCAAGAGGCTGTTTTTAAGGGCAGGCAATGGGAGAGCTACCAGTACTGCTGAAAACATTAACGTTGACTGAAATTGAGGAAGGAGTAACTCTTTAAAGAAAGGAAGGAAAAAAATTGTCTAAAATGAACGACACGTTGGTCTTTGGGGATGTAAGGAATTGTGATAAATGGACTCGGCTTAATCTTCCTGATATCGCCAAAGTGAGGCAAACCATCCATGTTTAAAGGGTAGGTTTTTTTCTATTTGCTAAACTATGGAGACAAAATAAACAAGGGATGCAGTGGCTCAATGGCTAAGACGCTGAGCTTGTCGATCGAAAAGGTCGGCAGTTCAGTGGTTCGAATCCCTAGCGCCGCGTAACAGGGTGAGCTCCCGTGACTTGGCCCAGCTTCTGCCATCCGGGCAGTTCGAAAGCACGTAAAAAAAAATGCAAGTAGAAAAACAGGGACCACCTTTGCTGGGAAGGGAACAGCGTTCCGTGCGCCTTTGGCGTTGAGTCATGACCACGGAGACATCTTCAGATAGCACTGGCTCTTCGGCTTTGAAATGAAGATGAGCACTGCCCCCTAGAGTCGGGAACGACTAGCACATATATGCAAGAGGAATCTTTACCTTTTAAGCTATTGGGAGGGGGAGGGGGAAATGCTAAGATTTGCATTTCTAATAAAAGCATACATTATTTGCATTTCCCAAACACGTCCTTTGAACTGGAGTATAATTATCCCTCCGGATTACAACATATTTTTCAAGGAGCAGCATTGCCTTGGGGGAGCACACACCAAGACGTGTTCAAAAATCCTCACGTATTGGAGAACGCACTTGCAGTAATGGAGCCTATTCGGATAAATCCATAGACATGTAAACAAATGTGTTTATGCCGGATGAAATGAGGAATTTTCCTCCCCTTCCCAAGGGTTATTAAGATTTACTTAAGACTCTGTAATTGAAAAAAACTCGCAAACGTCCATCCGTTAAAAAACTTGCAACGTCGGCTGAGTTCTCCGCATCTTTTTCAGTCCTGGAGTTGTTGTTTTTCTTTTTTAAGGTTTGGAATTTTCTTTTCTTTTTTCCAGTCGAGGTCAGGCATTTCAGGCAACATTGCATGCTAAAAGCAAAGCCAACGGTGGGACTGATACTATTTTTGAACAAGTATTGAGGGTGTTTCTAGCCCTTAGCATGTACCGGGCAAGAAACAGCTTTGAAAACCAGAGGCAAGAAACTCACTTTGCTAACTTTGCGTCACCCTTAATTCCGTCGAGGCGGTGCATTAGAACCGATAGAAGCTTCTGATTTATTAATTACTGCTTTTCTTCGTCTTGCTTGTTTAGAAAAGGGTGGATCTGGGATCTGAAGCAAAGGGGGGAAAAACGCTATGGGAACGTAGTGTTGCCAGGAGCAACCTAAGAACTACAGTTCTGAAAATAATTGTCCCAGGAAACTTGGGGACTTGCTAGCGCTCCTGAAAACAAGTTTGGGGGCCTCAAAAACCAGGGCAGAAAGAACTCAAATTAAATTGCTAAGGAACAAAAGCGTATTGTGCTTGATCTTTGGCATCCGAGAGCTGGCAGCAGCTGTCCAAGCGTTCTCATTAGGGGGAAAAATAAAATAGTCTGTATTGAGGAAATAAGATTTTTTTTTCTCCTCTCTCCCTCTAAGGGATGATCAGTCATAGCCGAAACCCCCAAGGAGCAGGTGGTACTTTGGCTCTTCCGATCTATTTATTTAATCATCCCTGCCTGCGATTGGGAGGCTGGCAGGGAAGTTGGCATTTTGCAAAGTGCCCACTCTTCCGTGCCTATAACGGGAAAGCTTCGGAAGTATGTGGGAGAGATCCTGGTAGGCACAGATTCTCCTAGTCAAAGTTGGGAGGTGGTTGGTTTCCAAGCTACTGTAACCAAGTGGAGCAGTAAGGACTTCTCTCCTTTGTCTTAGCCTTGATAACTTTTAAGATGGGTGGGCTTTAACTCCCAGAATTCCCTGGCTAACAAGCTGAAGTTGACCTGAAGTCTACCCATCTTGCATCCAACCAATCATAAGTACCTCTCTCCTTATCTTAGATCAGCATTTCTCAACCTTGATAGCTTTTAAGATGGATAGACCTTAACTCCCAGAATTCTCCAGCCAGAAAGCTAAAGTTGAAGTCCACCCATTTTATGGCAAACCAAGTTCAACCAAGTGGAACAATAAGTACTTCTCTCCTTTTAACTTAGATCAGTGTTTTTCAACCTTGGCAGCTTTTAAGACGGGTGGACTTCAATTCTCTAGCCACCAAGCTGAGGTTGATGTTGAGTTGAAGTCCACCCATCTTAAAATAGAATTAGAATAGAATAGAATTCTTTATTGGCCAAGTGTGATTGGACACACAAGGAATTTGTCTTTGGTGTATATGCTCTCAGTGTACATAAGGAGAATAAAATACATTCATCAAAAATAAAAAGATACAACACTTAGTGATAGTCAAGGTTACTAATAAACTATCAAATCGTACTGGGAAACAAATAAAACAATATAAATTGAAAGATACAAGCAACATATAGTCATAAGTGGGAAGAGATAAATACTAGGAAAGAAGAGAAGAATAATAGTAATACAGTCTTAGTAAATTGTTTGACAGTGTTGTGGGAATTAATTGTTAAGCAGAGTGATTAACAGAGTGTCCTTGTGTCTAGTTGTTCTGATGTGCAGTGCTCTGTAGCATCGTTTTGAGGGTAGGAGTTGAAACAATTTATGTCCAGTGGTCTGTAGATATTTTCACAGCCCTCTTTTTGACTCGTGCAGTATACAGGTCCTCAATGGAAGGCAGGTTGGTAGCCATGTTTTTTTCTGCAGTTCTAATGATCCTCTGAAGTCTGTGTTTGTCTTGTTGGGTTGCAGAGCCAAACCAGACAGTTATGGAGGTGCAGATGACAGACTCAATCATTCCTTTGTAGAACTGAATCAGCAGCTCCTGGGGCAGTTTGAGCTTTCTGAGTTGGTGCAGAAAAAACATTCTTTGTTGTGCTTTTTTGATGACATTTTTGATGTTAGGTGACCATTTTAAGTCTAGAGATATGATAGAACCTAGAAACTTGAAGGTCTCTACTGTTGATACTGCATCGTCTAGTATTATAAGAGATGGTAGTATAGAAGGTTTTCTTCTAAAATCCACCACCATTTCTATGGTTTTGAGTGTATTTAGTTCAAGATTGTCCTGGTTGCACCACAAGGCTAGTTGTTCAACCTCCTGTCTGTATGCAGATTCATCATTCAAGACAAGAGACCAATCATTGTTGTATCATCTGCAAACTTCAGTATTTTAACAGAGAGATCTTTTGAGATGCAGTCGTTAGTATGTAGAGAGAAGAAAAGTTGCAGAGGTTGAGAAATCCTGCTTTATATCATGTGCCCAGTGAACATTTACAGACCCAACCCAAGAGATAGAACATTTCTGACCCTAGTTAAATTTTACCAAGCCTTAATTTCAACATATTTTAAGATTTAGGACAACATACTTCCAAAAGATCCTCTTAAAAGCAACTGCTCCCATGGAAAACTCCCATGGATGCTTTAACCTCCCAAGTCCAAGCATCCCCAGGCAGCATCAGTGTCGGAATCCAAGAATGACTTACCTTGAGGCTCAGATGCCTCAAAAAGATTAGCTGATATTTCTAGTTTTCATGAAAGAGTGTCATGAGGATCATGGTTTGTTTCCTATCCCAAAAGAATTCATATAATCTCTGGGCATTTTGACCATTGCCTCTTCCTTTTGCAAGCCAACAAAACCAATAATTAAACTCGCTCTTTGGGGAGAAAATTTTGCTTGCCAGAATATTTTTTGTACGAATGTTCCTAATGGCAAATCCTTGGGATTCTTTTCCTGTGGTTTCTTGAGCCAAAGGCACGAGATCCGTGACCTTTGACACGTCAAAAAAAGCGAGACCATGTGAAAGGCAGAACCATTCACCTTGGATCACATCTGGAAAGTCAGCTTAAGAAATCATTTGGATCTTGATTACACTGGATTTAACTGCAAGCTTTAAACTGCAGGCGTGTTTTGTGTTGATAAGAAAAAAGGCCCTTCTCTTAAGTCTTTTAAACTTAATTGCTCTGCAAGCTTTGGCAAAGATGCCCATAAAACTGTTGGATGGGTTATCAGGTTTGAATTGCTGCTGCAAAGCTGGAGCTGAGATCTCCTGGTATCTAATTCTGCGAGATTGGTTTCAGCCTTCTGACAGTTTTTTTAGTTCATGGACCAAAAACTTAGAGAATCACAATGGAAACCGTTGTGTAGCAACCAGCTGCTAACCGAATGTGTAAACACCCAGCCAGTGGTTTCTTCAGCAATCTGTGTTTAAGCAGAACATGGCCTGACCCTGATATCTGAATCCTATGATTATATGTGTATAAGGTAAAGGTTCCCCTCGCACCTATGTGCTAGTCGTTCCCGACTCTAGGGGGTGGTGCTCATCTCCGTTTCAAAGCCAAAGAGCCAGCGCTGTCCGAAGACGTCTCCGTGGTCATGTGGCCAGCATGACTCAACGCCAAAGGCGCACAGAACGCTGTTCCCTTCCCACCAAAGGTGGTCCCTATTTTTCTACTTGCATTTTTTTTTAACGTGCTTTCGAACTGCTAGGTTGGCAGAAGCTGGGACAAGTCACGGGAACTCGCCCCGTTACGCGGCACTAGGGATTCGAACCGCTGAACTGCCGACCCTTTCGATCGACAAGCTCAGCGTCTTAGCTGCTGAGCCACCACGTCACTTTTCCGCATCATTTTCTGGTTCTCAATTTCAGGGACTCTTCACAGCCCTGAACTTCCTTATTATCTTGTTCTGATTTTATTTGATTCTTGAGGGATGGTTCTCTCCCCCCCCCCCCCTTGTTCTTTCATGTTTGGGCCGTTGTTTTGCTCTTAGGGCAGAGGTCTTTTCTCTTTCTGGTGTGAAACTTCCAACACATCTTTGGGTAATGACATCTTGAGCAAACTCAGTAGAAGGATCATAAATTCTCCATCACCAGGGGAGAATAAACATTATCTTAGCAAGAATGTGACGGCTGCTGGGAGGATCTATATTACAGCCGTCTGTTTACCAGTAATGAAGACAGAGCTATATCTTAAAACCTATGGTTTGGGGTTTTGTTTTTTTTCCTTCCTGGGACGGGAAAATCCGATTCAATTAAAATTTCCATCACTTCTTTCTAAGCTCGTGAAAGCACATCAGCTTAAGGATTGAAGTATAAATCAGAGGCCAGTGACTTAAATCTAAGACTTCTTGTACGCAGAATAGCAGCGAGAGCATCTTAGTGTATAAGTTTGATGTGGATTGTTTTTTTGTTTTTGTTTTTTTGATCCAGGCAGACAATCTGCCTTAGGTATTTTGGAGTAAAGTGCTTAAACCCCCAAAAGATTAATATTCTTAGCTTAATTCTTGTGAGTCCATGGATGGTCTGAATTATCAATTCAGAGATAGCTTCCGAGCTACAAATGACGTTCCTTCAGGTGGTTGTTGAGAAAGATTCCTATACTCTCCATGAATCGGAGGCTTCAAGAAGAAGAGAAAAAAATGTGATGCTTCTACTAAAAATAACTGGAATTGTATGTAAATGAGGCTTCTTTGTTTTAAATCTCCTCTAATAGCTTTTGTGTTTTTAATAGCACTCTTTGTGGTTATTAACAAGCACATGGAAATGCAGATTTCAAAAGATAATGAATATCTTTAATTGCTCCCAAGCAACAATTCTTGTAATTTAAAGCGGTTGGTGTGAATGACATATTCAATTGTATATGATTAGCCCACTAACAAATTTCAAGGGTCCCTGTCAACCATCACCCATCCCGCCCTTCCTTCCTTCCTTCCCTCTTCATTTCGTTTAAAACTATTTTGAGAGCTTGTTCTTTTGATCTTCAAGTTTGGTCGTTTTGTTACAGATGACGCGGGGTGCATCTGATGTGGTTGAGAATTAGAAGGTGCACCTTGTTGACAATTTAGATGAATTTATGACAGTGAAAGAGACTTAACTTGCCTTCTTTTTTTGGAGTTGGGCCTGGATCTGAAACTGGAGAAGACACACTTCTTTGGCAAAGGTGGCAAAATAGTGTTTGCAGCGGTTGCTGTTTAGAGTGGCATTCCAAGTAGAGCAAAGACGTGTGATCTGCATGTCCGTCAAGTTCTCCTTGAAGGTGGAATCTTTGAAACCTTGTCCTGTCCTAAGATAGGTGGACCTGGACTTACTCACTTGTCTTCAAGCTCTTGAGAGATGAGACAACCTTAGCATAGACCAATGGTTCTCAACCTTTTTTTGGCTATACGCCACCTAAGCATCTCTAAAATCCCATTTCCCCCTCCCCCCCCCCATGACATATAATTCTTACTATTCAAAAAGTGAACTCCTACTCATGCGGAGGAAGCCTAAAAGGCCAATAACTTGGTTTAAACAAGGTTCCAAATTGCCCCCATTAAATAATAAAGAAAATTTTAGAATGTGCAGAAATGAATAGATTAACAATGAGAATAAAAGCTAAAGAGGAATCGGTGTATTTCAAGACATGGGGAAGTTTTTATGATTGGTTAGAAAAGAAATATAAATAAAGATAGAAAAAGGAAGTGGATGGGGAAAAGACAAATAAGAGAAAAGACAATAAAAAGAATAGAAACTCAGATGATGCCTGGGTAAATGGAAAAGGGTTGGGGAGAGAAAAAGTGTTACTATAAAAGTGTACATGAATGATAAAACAGATGTGGTTATTAAACAAAAAAGAATTTGAAATGAAGATATATATAAATAGAAAATTGGGGCTGCTCGAATACCATTCTAGATTAAATTGAAAATGGATACAACAAAGGAGTGGGGAGTAGAGAGAGGGAAGGAGGGGAAAGGAGAGGAAGAAAAGGGAGGGGAAAGAAGATTAGGACAGAGGGTTAGAAAGGGAGGAAGAAGAGAGGAGCGGGGGAAGGGGAGGAGAGGAGAGGAGGAATAAAGAAAGTAGAAAGGGACAGAAGAAAAAAGAGGAGGGAAGAAGAAGAGGAAAGGTTGTGGTAAAACAAAGAAGAGGAAATGGTAAATGGCAGCCCCGAACAAATAAAAATGAAAGTTAAAGGATAAGATGAATGATTAATGATGGATAAGAGACTGTACACTTAAATATGTTTATGAGAAATAAAAATAAAAAATGTTACGCCAAAAAAAAATCAGTTTGCCCCCCTGTGGGGTGTGGGCCCCATATTAGGAACCACTGGAATAGACAATCTTGTGTGGGTGTCTTCTCCACATAACAGCTTTTGATGAGAAGAGGCAGGGAAGAAGGAGCACAAGATAAGTGAGGTTGTCTCAGGGAGGCTGAAGAACCTCATCGTTTGATGATGGATTTTTATTCCCCGGAATATTTTCTAGACACCTTAAAACAATCTTTTTGGAATACGTTTGGGGGAAAAAAATGTTCATCAGTCATGTGCAGTAGCTTGTGAATAGCTCAGGGGATGGATGACATTCGCATATATAAAATATATGATGGAGTTTTTATTTTGAGAATAGAATAGAAAATAGAACAGAGTAGAGTAGAAATAAGAAGAGAAGAGAATAAGAGAAGGAACGGAACGGAATGGAACAGAACAGAATGGAGAAGGAAACGAAGAGGAGGAAGAAGTAGAAGAATGAGAAAAGTAGAAGCAAAAGGAATGGAATACAATACAATACAATACAATACAACACTTTATTGTCACTTTGAATGTACACTAATCGGCATACATTAAAATGAAATTACATTGCATACAGCTCTCAAAGGTTCTCCACTTCTAATATAAACATAAACATGACTAAATAAACAAACAAACAAATAAATAAATAAATAAATAAATAAGGATGTACCAAGAGAAACAAATCTTGCAAGTTTACCAGAAGATCCTAGCATGTTGTGTGAACCATGGCATGATACTGTTTTGTCCCCCCTTCCCTATACAGGCAAACACACAACCAGGCACGCCTGCCAAGGTTTTATTATGCAATCAGACTAGAATCCCTTGCAGATAAGAGTTTTGGCAGTAAACTGCGAAATGCCTGCCAAGTCAGTTTTCACTCATAGTCAGCAAGAGAGAGTTTATCCTCAGTCCAGTCCAGTAGCAAAAAAGTAATCCACGAAGCAAGAGTTAGCCAAGGTCCAAGCCAAATATGCACAAGCCAAATTTCAGGTAGTGCGATGTGACTCTCAGGTTTTTAACTTTGACCGTCACAAAGCCTGAAGAGCAATCACACCCACTTTTATTCCTTGTGGGGTGTGGCCCAGTGACTCAGCTCAATCTCTGGCCCTCCCACGCCTCTTTCGTTGCTGTGCGCGCTTCTCCCTCCGACGCTGCCTGGGATCAAGCCAGGATTCATCATCCTCGCTCCCTATCTGTTGTTGTTCTGATATGCTTTCCTCCTGGCATATCCCAGGCTGTTCCTCTTAGCCTTCGGATGGAACCTGAGGCATTGCCAGAGAGGAGGGTCCTGGAGAGGGAGGCCTTATCAGTTCCTCCCCATCACCTTCTGAGTCCTCTTCCTCTGTTAGGACAGGCAAGGGAGTCGGGGTCACAACAGATGCCGACATTCATAGAATCATAGATCTGGAAGGTAACTCGGCAGTCTTCTAGTCCAACCCTATATGTTGTGCAGACCCAGTTAGTGTGCAAAAATCCACAATCAGCAGCTGCCACCTTGCTGAGGGCCTTTTTGAAAATACGCAAAATACTCCCTGAAGTGGTTGGCTTTTTATTCTTTATCCTTCGCCTTGTTATCCTTACCTCGTGAATGATGGTCTAAATTCATTATACGCCACTCACTTCAAAAGACTTTTACCTATTTGGCAAAATGGAAAATGTCGGGAAGGGATTCCTGCTCTCGAATCAAGGTTTTGAACCAGGCTCTGACATTTGTCGTCCTTAGAACCGCGGCTCTTCTTTACCGTCGAAGTTATATATCCTTTGAAACTTTTGGATTCTGCCTCTGTCCACCTCCTCCCTTTGCGTTTTCTAATATGGTAATGGGCTGTCACAGTAACACTGATTTGCTACAGGTTTATAAATGTTAGTAAGCACTTATCCAGCTTTTGCATCCCAGGGTTTAGCTGGCAGTTTCCATTTGCTGTATATCAACCCAAGCTGGTCAATAACCCTGGCAAATCTAAGAGACGTTGGAAGGGGGCCTGCATTCCTTCATAAACCAGGGGTAATTGACATTCAGAGGGGGAGAATTGATTACATGAAATGCCTGTAAGAACTCAAAAGAGCTGCTCAAATACCTCTTAGCAAGCATTAACTCCGAGGGCTCCAGGTTGAAGAATGGGATGCCTAATCGCCTCTTTTTCTTTTATTTCATCCCCGCTCCTGGTTTATGCTTTTCATTATCCTTCCTAAGATAACTTCCCATTTATCTTTGTTGCTAAATCTTGACTGACAGCTAGAAGCAGATCCCCTTTCCTCAAGGGAGAAAGGGTTTCTTGATGATATCTTTTGCAGCATCTTCGGCTTGGCCCGCGTTCCTTTTTTTTCTTTTTTGTATTGTGTGTGGTTTGTACGTTTGTGTCCATCATCACTTTTAAATGTGTGCGATTGATACGATTCATCCGCTGAATGTGCATTGGGTTTGTTGGTTTGTTTTTATACATTTTTGAACTGCCCATCTCCCTCCGAGAAAGACCCTTGGCCGTGTCTAGTAAAACCAGTGTTGGGTTTCAAAAACTTTTACTACCGGTTCGGTGGGTGTGGCTTGGTAGGCATGGCTTGGTGGGCGTGACGGGGGAAGGATGCTGCAAAATCTCCATTCCCACCCCACTCCAGGGGAAGGATATTGTAAAATCTCCATTCACACCCCACTCCAGGGGAAGGATACTGCAAAATCCCCATTTTTCCCAATCAGCTGGGAATTGGGAGGCAGAGAATAGATTGGGGCAGGGCCTGTCAGAATTTTTACTACCAGTTCTCCGAACTACCCAAAATTTCCACTACCAGTTCTCCAGAACTGTCAGAACCTGCTGAAATACACCTCTGAGTAAAACGTTAAAATACAAAAAAAGCACATGAGAATTAAATTAAAATCTTAAAAAATTTAGGATTGGAAACGAGGCAAGATGCTGGACCCTATTAAAATTAGTTAAAGGGGCAACGGGAGGTTCTCTCAGGACCCCACAGCTGTGTGGGCTCCCCACACAAAGTCAGTTGATCAAGTAAATGTAGTCCTTGACTTATGACTGGTTGCTTAGTGACTTCAAAGTTGCGACGGATCCCCCAAAACAGGATTTACAATCTAATTTATAAGTTCCGACGTCTGGAGAACTGCAATCCTGGGGCCAAATTTTGGACACCTGGCACACCTGTCCACACTTATGACCATTTGCAGCGTCCTGCAGTCACATGACATTTTACAAGGTGTTTTCTTCCAGAAACTGGTACCTCCTTCCATTTTCCAGCAAAAAAAACCCCAAAAACAACATCCGCCAACCCATGGCCCATAGAGGACAACAGATTCACCTAACAAAACTGCAGCATTCGTTTAACAGACCACTGCCCAAAATGTCATCAAATCGAATTTGGTCAGGTTGGTGTTACAACTCACGTGACAATACTGGTGACTCAGCGGGTTCAGTCGCTGTCGTAAGTCAAGGACTATCTGAAGAGATGCCGACTCCCTTCTCCCCTGTTGTTGTGGCCCGTCAGTGGCCTATGCGGATTGTGGCTGATCCCGACGAAGAGGAGGCTGGTGTGGTGTCGTGCCAGCAGCCTGCGCAGCCGGCGCTCGCGTCGGACAGCAAGGAGGCTGATGAAGATGTGGTGCCAGAGGCAGGGACTCAGCCAGGGCCTTCAGAACCTCCAGACGCTCCTTTAAGTGAAGAGGACGAAGAGGAGGAGCCTCTTCTCGATGCACGGGTGCACAGAGCTACCAAAAGGCAGGAGTGGCTCCTCAGA
This sequence comes from Arizona elegans, assembly GCA_022577455.1. Taxonomy (NCBI): domain Eukaryota; kingdom Metazoa; phylum Chordata; class Lepidosauria; order Squamata; family Colubridae; genus Arizona; species Arizona elegans. Next base: position 7,962,626 of record JAKOOJ010000026.1, read on the forward strand.
GGAGGTCTCCTCGAGAGTAAGGCTTGGGGCTAATTGGCCACTCCCTTAGCCTATTTAAGGAGGAATGCCGACTGAAGCAAGTTGTAGGGAACAACTTTAGTTCACTCTCCTTCGCGTCTGGATTCTTTGGAAATTGCTTCTGGGCTTTCTGCCAACCTTAGTAAGATTGTGATTACTTTTATCTTCGGTTTCTTGTAGGCTGTTAAGAAAGTTTATTAACAGCCTTTGTTTGAGAAAGACTGGGTTATTTTAGAAAATTAAATTTTGTACAGACTTCGTGTGTGCTGCGTTCTGTGGGGCCCATAGCTGGGGCAGAACACCTGTCCGGACGACCATCTCTTCTTCTCCCTCCTTCTGCCGCCAGCTTTTTTCCAGGTGTAGAACATCAAAGGGTGCTCAAGAAACACCCGTCACTGATCTGTGTGGGAAAAAAAACGAAGAGAGAAGAAAAACATGCCTTATCAGATTTTGCAGCGATTAAATGCTTCTTGAAGGAAAGCGACATTGTTTGCACTTGGATGGCGGCACCAAATTCTGCCTTAGCTTCAAACAAAAGTATTGATTCCCTCGACACGGCTTGATAAAAACATTTCTAGGCTTCAGCTTTTGACATTTTAAGGACTCCTCGCCGAAACTCTTTTCATTTCCAGAAGACGTTCCGATAGCTTTGTTTTACTTTATTTATTTTATTTTATTTGCGATGGCTGTGGGTTTTTTTTTATTACTCTTATCAACCTTTTTTTTCCCCCTCCCTCTGCCCCAAATAAATTTAAGTTAAGTTTGTTTATTTTATTCTTGAAACCTGTCACTGTTGGCCTCTCTTTATATATAAGTGGCTTGCCTTGGATAGCCCAATCGAGAAACTGCCAACCTCAGACAAGTAAGCTTAACACTAAACAACAGTCTAATCAAGGAGCCACCAAGAGCGCTCCCACCATCACTGGCAGGGCAAAGTATTGTATATAAACAGAGAGCAAACCCCACTCTCTTTTAGCACTGATGGTGTTACCTAAAAGGGTCTTGAAACGTCTGCAAGAAAACAACCAAGCTCAGACAGCACCAACAATCCCACAGTCCTCCCCCCCTCCTCTGCAAACCCCGCTCCCTTCTAGCACTGATGATGTTATCTAGTTGGGTAACGAAACATTTGCAAGAAAACAACCCAGCTCAGATAGCACCAAGGATCCCACAGGCCTCTCCCACCTCCTCCCACTCAGCAAACCCCACTCCCTTCTAGCACTGATGATGTTATCTAGTAGGGTAATGAATCATCTGCAAGAAAAACCACCAAGCTCAGAGAACACCAAGGACCCCATAGTTCCACCCTGAGCTACAAGCATTGGCTCCCATTGATTCCTCTTAATGGCTCAGCGTAATCCCACTCCTCAAATCCAGCTCCTTTCGATTAGTCCAGAGCATTGCCTGGAATATTTTTTTTAAATGTGCACTTTCTCCGAAGATCAAATTAAGGAAACTCTTTGCCAGAACAACCAAAAAAAATCTGTATGTTCTCAAATCGCTACCCTGCAAAAAAAAAAAAATGGTGGTAGACTTTAGGAGAAACCCTCCCATACTTCCACCTCTCACAATACTAGACAACACAGTATCCACAGTAGAGACCTTCAAATTTCTAGGTTCTACCATATCTCAAGACCTAAAATGGACACCTAACATCAAAAACGTCATCAAAAAAGCACAACAAAGAATGTTCTTTTTGCACCAATTCAGAAAGCTCAAACTGCCCAAGGAGCTGCTGATCCAGTTCTACAGAGGAATTATTGAGTCTGTCATCTGCACCTCTATAACTGTCTGGTTTGGCTCTGCAACCCAACAAGATAGACACAGACTTCAGAGGATAATTAGAACTGCAGAAAAAAACATGGCTACCAACCTGCCTTCCATGGAGGACCTGCACGAGTCAAAAAGAGGGCTGGGAAAATATCTACAGACCCCTCGCATCCTGGACATCAACTCTTTCAACTCCTACCCTCAAAACGATGCTATAGAGCACTGCACACCAGAACAACTAGACACAAGGACAGTTTTTCCCCGAACGCCATCACTCTGCTCAACAACTAATTCCCTCAAACTATTCACTAAGTTTGCATTACTATTAGTCTTCTCATCGTTCCTATCACCCATCTCTTTCCACTTATGACTGTATTTTGTTGCTTGTATCCTTATGATTTATATTGATATTGTTTCCTGTTTGCTTATTTGTACCCTATGACTATCATTAAGTGTTGTACCTTATGATTCTTGACAAATGTATCTTTTCTTTTTATGTACACTGAGAGCATATGCAGCCAAGACAAATTCCTTGTCCAATCACACTTGGCCAATAAAAAAAATCTATTCTGTTCTGTTCTGTTCTATTCTATTCTATTCTATTCTATTCTATTCTATTCTATTCTATTCTATTCTATTCTATTCTAAAATGAGTACTTTACAGCTCCCAGCATTTTTGACACTGGTTTTATAATCAGAGAGCTCAAGCCCCGTGACTTATTTCTTCAAATGCTGGAAATAAACTTCCCTCCCATCTCCCATCTTTCTCTCTCCCCCCCACCCCCCTCGCCCCTCTCCCCCAACAAAACATCTTACCCTCTCTTTTGCCCTGACGTGTCTCTCGTGCATTTCTGTCTTCTACACTTCAGCAAAACGTTTTGGCGTTTTAATTAGAGCTTTTTCGGCTCCCTTGACAGATGTCTCAGCACCGGGGACCCGCTTTTGATTTTTATCCTAAGCAAAGCTTTCTCGAGAGTGTGCTGTGAAACTTCAGAAAATGCTGCTCAGGAAGGGGGGGGAATGGTCATTTCCCCCTCCTCCTCCTCCTCCCCCCTCCCCCTTCGGTTCTTTTCATGCATTGAAAAATCTTGCTTTATCCGTGCTTGGAAATTGTGCAGACTTACGTCCTTTTTGGATTTTTCAGTCTCTCTTCTGAACTGACCACTGTCATGCTCGTTTCTTTTTCCTTTCTCCCCTCCCCCCCGAAAGAGGATTCTTCTTGAAATGGCTAAGGGACCAAATACGCAAGGATTTGTCCAGGCACGCAGCAGGCCCAAAGGTACTTTATATTTTCAAGAGGCAACTGGACTTCCTTGTTTTTTCCCTTTTGAAGACGTTTCGCTTCTCATCCAAGAAGCTTCTTCAACTCTGATTGGATGGTAGAGAATGGAAGGATTTGTATTCCTTGTAGGAAGCTGGTCATTTGCATTCTTTTTAGAGGGTCGTTGAAGCTCTTGGAGGTTTATCTGTGTCCTCAGGGTCACCTGAGTGGAATGTATTTCCAGAGGAAAAATTGCAGACTACAGAAACCAGGAGCACAACTCAGGTGACCCTGAGGATACAGATAAACCTCCCAAGTGGCCTCAATGGCTCTCTAAAAGGATGCAAATGACCAGCTGTCTGCAAGGAATATTAATCCTTCCTTCCCCCATCATCCAGTCAGAGCTGAAGAAGCTTCTTGGATGAGAAGCAAAATGTCTTCAAAGAAAAACAGGGAACTCCAGTTGCCTCTTGAGAAAGCACTTTTGGGACTGGTTCTAGGTTGTTCTAAGTGTAAAGCATCAAGCGAACACAAGAGGATGGCTTTGCACCACGGCCCCAAAGCAAATCGGAATCCAACCAAGGTTACCATGTCATGTGAACATCCTAGCTGAGCACATTTGCGTGAACATAGGTGCCTTTATCACGTAGACCCTCCTCCTCCTCCTCCTCCTCTTCCTCTTCCTCCTCCTCCTCCTTCTTTTGCTTCTGCTTCTTCTGCTTCTTCTTCCTTCTCCTCTTCCTCCTACCACCTCCTCCTCCTCCTCCTCCTCCTCCTTCTTTTTTTGCTTCTGCTTCTTCTTCTTCCTTCTCCTCTTCCTCCTACCTCCTCCTCCTCCTCCTTCTTCTTCGTCTCTGTGGGGGCACCAGTCCTTTGGAATGAGCTGCCCCTAGAGCTTTGTCTTAGCCCCGACCTGCGTACTTTTTGCCGTGCCCGAAAGACCTTCCTGTTTCAGCAAGTCGGACTGGCCTAATATGAATTTTAAGTGAGTGTATGTGTGTTTTAATTTGAGGGCCAAATTGTATATATTTGTTTTAATTGGTTTTAAATTTTATAAATTCATGTGTTTTAATGTGGCTGTACACCGCCCTGAGTCCCCTGGGAGAAGGGCAGTATAGAAATCCAAAAAACTCCAAACTTCTTCTTCTTCTCCCTTCCTTCCTTCCTTCCTTCCTTCCTTCCTTCCTTCCTTCTTCTTCTTCTTCCATCTCCTCTTCCTCCTACCCCTTTTTTCTTCTTCTTCTTCCTTCTCCTCTTCCTCCTACCCCGTTCTTCCTCTTCTTCTTCTTCTTTTTCTTCTTCTCCTTCCTTCTCTTCCTCCTACCTCCTTTTTCTTCTTCTTCCTTCTCTTCCTCCTACCCCTTTCTTCTTCTTCTCCTTCTCTTTTTCCTTCTCCTCCTTCTTCTTCTCCCCCGAAAGAGGCGCTTTTAAATTTTTCACGAACATGGCGATCTTCTAAAATAAACCCTGCCAAGGCAGCTAAAATTAGAAGCGTTTGATGGATCCAGCAATTATCCTCGGCTCTTCCAGCATCAAGGAAGACCATCTCTTATTGATCCATCCGGTCGGAGGTCATGCAGGGCTGAAGGTGTAGCGATGGTGGAATTTCAGCCTAATGATGAAGCCTTTCCAGGTCACAGTTAAAGAACTAGAAATCGGACGCTGGCTCAGATGTCCTGCTGTCATTAGTGGTAGGGATTTCCAGATCCAGAAGAAGTTAACTCAAGTTAACTGCATTTCCCTGGATTGGAGCTCTAAATGCACATTGAAAAGCACCAGCTGAGAATGCAAAAACGACCCCAATTGAGCCCAGTGTTTCTGTCACTAAGCGAGACATTGGTTAGGTGTGTCTCGCCCCATTTTACTGCCTTTCTTGCCACCATTGTTAAGCAAATCACCGCTGTTAAATTGGTCACACGCAGTGGTAAATTGTAAAATTAGTTACTACCGGTTCTGTGGGCGGGGCTTGGTCGGGGGAGTTAATGTCACTGAGTGGGCGTGGCCAACTTTTTTTTTAAACTTTTAAAACCATTTTTTCTACAACGTAGAGGTCATAGAAAAAATGCTTTTAATAGCCTCTGACGATCCCAGCTGAGCCGCGCGATCATCAGAGGCTTTTTTTTTTTTTACTTTTAAAAGCATTTTTTCAGCCGAAGAGGTTGTAGAAAAAATGCTTTTAAATTTTTTTTAAAAAAACCTTTGATGATCGCTCGGCTTAGCTGGGCGTGGGATTTTTGCTACCGGTTCTCCGAACCACCCGCCGCCATCTCTACCAGAGCATTTCACCCCTGGTCACACGGCTGTTAAGTGAATCTGGTTTCCCCATTGACTTTTTGCTCATCTGAAGGTCGTAAAAGGGGATCATGAGACCCCCAGGACAGATTAACAGAGTTGGAAGGAACCTTGTAGGTCATTTAGTCCAACCCCCCACCCCGCCCCGCCCAAGCATAAATATGAAACTGTTGATCACCATGGGGATGCTGCAACGGTCGTAAGTGTGAAAAATGATCATGGGTCACTTTTTTCCAGTGCCTTGTAACTTTCAACAGCCACTAAACGGACTGTTGTAAATCGAGGACTACCTGTAGTGGTAGGAATTTCCAGATCCAGTAGATCTGTACCTGAAGGGGAGCATTTCCCCAGGTGGTGGTTTAAATGCACATTGAAAAATAACAACTGAGACTGCAACATAAACAAACCAGATCGGTATTCATTGCCTGCACAGGCAGTCCTCGGCTTACGACCACAGTTGAGACTGGAATTTCCAACGCTAAACAACGCCGTTGTTCTTGAGCCTCTTCTTTTTGCCATGGACGTTAGGCGAATCATGCGGTCATTAAATGAATCCAGCTTCACTCCTTGACTTTGCTCGTGGGAAGGTTGTAACATGACCCACCTATTGGAAATACATGCCTGTTGCCAAGGGCCGAAATTTTGATCTCATGACCGTGGGGATGCTGGGATGGTCATAAGTGCGAGGACTGGTCGTAAGTGACTTGCGTTTCAGGGCCGTTGTATCTTTGGTCGTTAAAGAAGTAGTCATAAATTGAGGACTAACAGTCCTCGGTTGCAAAGCGTGGTTTGGTGCCCACCGGTTGTGCTCAGACAGCCCTCTTATCCAGCTGAGTTGGAAATGGAGTTGCTGCCTTCACACAAATGGTGAATTTGGTTATGGTTTGGGTTTGGATTTTTATGTTCAAGCTTGCAATGCAAACCCATTTCTTCTGTTGAATTTGACATTTCATGTCCTGAATGCACAAAAGAAAAAGTGGTAATTTAATCATTGGATTAAACATGTTGTACGAACTTAAGTAGTGGTCTTAAGTCAGTTATTTAGCTTCAGGAACTTAGTTTCAGAACAGAATGCCAGCGTTGGAAAGGACCTTGTAGGTACAGATATATACAGATTAACAAAGTTGGGAGGGACTTTGTAGGTCATCTAATCCAATACCCCCACCCCACCCAAGCAGATCCTACAAATTCTGACCGATGGCAGTCCAGTCTCTTCTTGAAAGCCTCCAGTGATGAAGTTCCCACAACTTCCGAAGGCAACTTCTGTTCCATCGGTTGATTGCTCTCACTGTCAGAAAATTCCTCCTTATTTCCAGGTTGAATCTCTCCTTGGTCAGTTTCCATCCATTATTCCTTGTCTGGCCTTCAGGTGCCTTGGAAAATAGCTTGACCCCCTCCTCTCTGTGGCAGCCCCTCAAATATTGGAAGACTTACTATCATGTCTCCCCTGGTCCTTCTCTTCTCTTCACTAGACTAGCCATGCCCAGTTCCTGCAACCGTTCATCGTATGTTTTAGCCTCCAGGCCCCTAATCATCCTGGTTGCTCTTCTCTGCACTCTTTCTAGAGTCTCAACATCTTTTTAATAGTGTGGTGACCAAAACTGGATGCAGTGTTCTAGGTGTGGTCTTACTAAGGCTTTAGTAAGGTCTTCTAGACCAACCCCCTGCTCAGGCAGGAAACCCTGTACCATTTCAGAGAGATGGTTGTCCAGTCTCTTCTTAAAAACTTCAAGTGTTGGGAGCATCCACAACATCTGGATTCAAACTGTTCCACTGATTAATTGTTCTCACTGTCAGGAAATTTCTTCTTAATTCCAGGTTGCTTCTCTCCTTGATTAGTTTCCACTCATTGCTTCTTGTCCTGCCTTCAGGTGCTTTGGAGAATAGGTTGACCCCCTCCCCTCAAATATTGGAAGACTGCTATTATGTCACCCCTAGTCCTTCTTTTTATTAACTTGGTCATCTGCTTGCCCTTGGCTAAAAATATAGGGGTTTTTGGATCCAAAGCAAGACAAATGCGGTTGGATCTGATGTGAAATAGTATATCCTACTTTCACCAAACATCAAAGGATCTTTTGCCTGCAGATGGACGGAAAGGATTATACATTAATAAAGATTCCATCTTCTCTGCTGGGCATTTCCAGATAACGCCAGGAAAGTTTTCTTTAAAATCCTGGAAAGCTTCGGCCAGAAATTTAAATAACGAGTATTTAAATTACTGACTCGAGTAATTAAATTTAAATTAAATCAGTACACTTAAATTTACTGACTGAAGTCAGTAAGAAATACTGATTACTGGGCGAGTCGGTGATTTAGCTTTAATGTTCCTTTTTCAGAATATATTCTCAGTCTATATTGCTTTCCATAAAAGTTGGGAAACTCTTTTAAACAAATGCTGCTTTTCCTCTCCAACCTCCTCCCCCACACACCCCTTCCAACAAATTGTAATTACATTTTAACCTGCTCAGGGTTTTTATGCATTTTGCCCATCCGAATGTGAACGCTGTCCCCAAAACTGTAATCTTGCAGTCCAGCGTGGAGAAAAAATTGTCTAGACATCTCTGAATATGACATTTTTTTATTTTATTTTTTTGGTGGCCAAGGAATTGCTACTGAATGTTTATCCCACGCTTGTAAAATTAGAGAGTCATCCAGTCTCTTCTCGGTGGCAGAAGGTGTCTCATCAAAAACAGGCTGTCTATCGAAAAGAGATTATTTCTTTGCATCCAGTCGGGACTTGTTCTGTGGAAGAAGGCTCTAAATTTCAAGATTTCAAGGAGAGGCTGGACTGCCATCTGTCAGAAATGGTGTAGGGTCTCCTGCTTGGGCAGGGGGTTGGACTGGATGACCTACAGGGTCCCTTCCAACTCTGTTAATCAAAACATTTCTTTATACCTGAAGCTTGAATCCCTACTACAGGTCTCCTGCGTGAGCAGGGGGTTGGACTAGATGACCTCCAAGGTCCCTTCCAACTCTGTTACTGTTTATTCCCCATGGCCCCTAAAGACAGGACAAGGGGTTAACTTAATGGAAATTTACCAAGATAGACCTCCAACCTCTAAAACTTAAGAAAAAATTTCCTGACAGTGAGAACAATCAGTGGAACAGCTTGCATTCAGCAGTTGTGAGGCTTTAAGAAGAGGTGAACAGCCATTTGTCTGGAATGGTCTTCTGTTTGAGCAGGGGGTTGGACTAGAAGACCTCCAAGATCCCTTCCAGCCCTGTAAAATTCTATAATAAGAATTAAAAGCAAAGTAGAACAAAGAAGAGAGTTTTCCAGCATGTGGCACTCAACAACTTCAGACTGATAAACCTGTAGCAAATTACTTCCAATTCTCAAAATGGGTATGGGAGGATATTTTCTTTTTACAGACTGAAATTGCTTGCTTGCCAGAAAGCTATTTATCGTATCAGGATGTGTGTTGATCTTCCAGGATTTTCCTAGGTGACTTGCAACCCCCAGATTCCTAGAAACCCCACCCTAACTCTTGGCTGCCTTCCTTTCAGACGGTCAGTAATATCCCCTGCGCTCTGTTGACCGGCATCCGGACGTTACCAGTCCTAGAAGCCAAGGTGCCCGAAAGGCCTACAAGCAAATGCAGAGATCTGCCCAGAGAGGAAGAGAAAGAGAAGAAGAAGAAGAAACACAAGAAACGATCCCGATCGCGGTCCCATACCCCTCCTTCGAAATACCACTCCTCTTCTTCCTCCAAAGCCAAATCGCGATCCCATTCGAAAGCAAAGCATTCGCTTCCCACGGCCTACAGAACCGTCCGGCATTCCAGGTGAGCGGTTTTTTTTTTTTTCTAACTCTTGAAATGCTTAAAAAGTTTTCGGTATCCTGCAGGTCTCATCGTCGTACCCTGTCTCTTTTTCCGGGTATCGCTTGATATTTTTAGCCATTCCGCGTTCAGCCACATGATGCATTTTCTAAAAGTGACACGTTTAGAACAAGGAAAGCTTTCATTTCCTTCGGTGTGTCTGCCAGGGGTTGCCCCCCCCCCAAAAAAAATTAAGTGGCAGATTGCTGACGCCAATTAAGGGTGCAGACAGCTTCTTGTCAGTTGCCAGGGGCAAAAAAGATGTCATTTTTATCAACGTTGCCAAAGTCACCGCATCGCTTGACATGGAACGTCAGATGGTTCCCACACCCGCTTCACGCCTCCTTTAGGATACGAGAATAAGGTACGTAGTTGGGGAGAAGTTGATTGAAACGAGAGGAGGCTCTTGTCAAGCTTTTAGAAAATCCATAATGAAGGTTTTTCAAAAGCTAAAGCTTTGGAGAATTTAAAAAGAAAAAAAAAAACAGAAGGGGCGCAGTAAACGTGTTGGCATGTGTATTTTAGGAAAATGCAAATAAATTTAAACACATCATTTAAGTTGAGGAGATGGGAATAGGAAACTTTTTTTTTTTTTTGACAGCTAGCCCACCTCTAAAAATGTCAAATCTTGTACGTTCTTGTTAAAAAATCATATGGCTCCTTCCACCCCGTGTCTCTTCCATTACTGTCCCGAGTTCCCCCCAGAGCAGAGCCTTGGAGACATAAAGAGGTTTCTGCCTAATTGAATCTGAGGATTAAATTAGTGTTGTTGTTTTTTTAAAAGATTGGAAGGGATATCTGACAACCTTCATACGTGTCACCGTTCGCCTCATAACAGAGGGAAATGCAGTAGGGAAATCAACGCTTTCGTTTTTTAACAGTTTCCCATCTTAAGGGAAGGTGCTATTTCACCGGGAAAGCAGGCCCTTTCTCTGCAGAAAATCTCAGCTTGGATCCTCGGATGAAAGAGACAATGCAAATGAGGGAAGGGAGAGACTTCTGTTCCAAGCCCTTCTCCGTCCCTGGGCTAGAAAAGAGAGACATTAAGACCTTGGCTAAGGGAAATTCCTACTTAGCGGCACAGAGAGGCTTTAGATGGCTTTTGACAGGATAACATTCCTCTGAAAATGGCTTCAGGTGTACTGTGGGGGTTTGACAAGCCCTTCAACGTCTCCACTGCAAATTTTTCAAGCTCCAGGCTCCCATCATGATAAACCAATTTATATTATTTTGATGACTTCTTCCCCCGTGTTAACCACAAGTTCCTTGACCCAAGAACTGTCAGGTCAGAGCTATATAGGAAGGGAGAGAGGGAAGGCAGAATGTCCGGCGAGACCGAATTTTGTACGCTCTTGGTTTCACTAAGTAGAGCTGAGCAGGGACTTGAAGGTAGCCTGATGGGTAAACAAGAGGGTGATGCATCTTCTCCCAGGTGTATCTTCAGACTTCTTCAGGAATTGAGCATTAGTCTGATCTATAAATCAGCCCCTGAAGTATTGTCCATTCTATAAGCCAGGCTAGGCTAAGAAGCCAGTGCTGTTTACGTCAGAACTACTTTTGTTGTAAAGAATCTTGCGAGTCTGAAAACGATAGGGTCGATTTACACCACGCAGGTCAGGCCATCCTTGGAATACTGCATCCAATTCTGGTCACCACAACGCCAAAAAAGATGCTCCTAGAACAGGGGTCAGCAACCCATGGCTCTGGAGCCGCATGTGGCTCTTTCATCCCTCTGCTGTGGCTCCCTGTTGCTGGTCGGCTCCACAATTGATAGGGCTTTCGGTTAGGACAGGTAGAGGAAAAAGGATGCCGTGCTAGGAGGAGACTCTATGGTGGGGGACTGGACTTCCGGTCGGCTCCAGAATTCAATGGGGGGCTTCCGGTTAGGACCTTTGTGGTTCTTTGAGTGTTTAAGGCTGCCGACCCCTGTCCTAGAAAGAGTGCAGCAAAGAGCAACAAAGATGATTAGGGGGCTGGAGGCTCAATTGTATGAGGAGCGGTTGTGGGAGCTAGGTATCAAAGAGAAGGATTGGGGGGGACAGGATAACTCTCTTTCAGTACTTAAGGGGCTGTCACAAAGAGGAGAGGATTGACTTATTCTCTAAGGCACCAGAGAGCAGGAGAAGAAGTAACGGGTGAAAAAGATCATTAAAGAGAGAATCAACCTAAAAATAAGGAGAATTTTTTTAACAGTGAGAACAATTAATCAAGGCAACAGTTCGCTCCTGAATTTGTGGGCGCTCCATCATTGGGGGTACCAAAATAGACTGGACGTTTGACTAGGGTGGTATAAGGTTTTTTTTTTCGGGGGGGGGGGTTGGTTTTAATTTGATTTATATGCCACCCTTCTCTGGAGACTCAGGGCGGCTTACAGTGCGTTAAGTAATAGCCTTCATACTTTTGTATATTTTATACAAAGTCAGCTTATTGCCCCCACAAACTGGGTCCTCAATTTACCTACCTTAGAAAGGATGGAAGGCTGAGTCAACCTTGAGCTGGCAAGAGTCGAATTTACTTTAATTGCAGTCAGCTGGTGTTAAATTGCTGTGCCTTGTTTCCTGCCTGAAGGAGGGGGTTGGACTAGAAGACCTCCAAAGTCCCTTCCAGCATATGATTCTTCTTCCCCCACCCCCCAGCCCAGTCTATCTTTTTTTTAAAAAAAAATTATTATAAATTAGAAACAAAAAATAGAAAAAAGACTATAACGAAACACAATCACATTACATACGACTGAGGTTGATTCAACCCATATATATATATATATATAGTTTCTAAATAACATTACATATCATACTACAGCTTCAATTTGGTTTATCATACTGCATCTTGCATTTGTTAATCTTCTTATATCTAATATTACCTTATTTATATTTAGCTTGCTATTTACATATCTATGCTACATGCTTCCCTAACATCTACCTAATGACATTTTTACTTCTATCCATTGCTACCATTTATTCCAGCTTTGACTGAAAGTTGATTCTTGTCTATCTTTAAGAATATATGTCAATCTATCACATTCTGCACACCACAAAATTTTGTTGATAATCATCTGATCCAATGGTACTTCTTTCTGTTTCCAAAGCTGCGCACATACAATTCTAGCCGCAGTGGTAATGTGTATGAAAAGGTACCAGTCTGCTTTCCTTATTCCTCCAGGGTTTATTCCTGGTCTCAGTTGAAAAATGACTCCTGTAATCTCCATGAGCCAAACTTTTATCTTACTTCAATAATTTTGGGCTTGTAGACATGTCCACCATTGGTGGTAAAATGTACCCCTGGCTGACCCACATTTCCAACATTCTGCTGAGGTTCCAGGGAACATCTTTGCGATTCTTGCTAGATATACCGGCCTGGTCTAGCTTAACGTGAACTAGAGAGCTTGCCTGAGAAGTTTGCTCGGATTACAGTTCTGTCCCAGACTCAAATTTCTTTCTTCTGACTGTTGTCTTGGTCGCATGTTTTCCTTCTGTCCTTCAAGCCCCGTTCGCTATGCTCTCTACAAATTTTCTAAGGATTAACGTTCTTTTTTCCCCCACGGAAATATTTCACTGCAAAATTTTCTTCTGGGCTGCCGATCTGAATTAGAGGCTGATGGAGAATGGCTCGGCCTCAGAAATATACCGATCAGGTTTCGTTCTGTACCTTCATGTGTTAAAACAGGGGGAGCCCCCAATCCCCAGGCTGAAGGGCCACTATCGGACTGTGGCCTGTTCGAAACAGGGCTGCAGGAGGGGTGGGCAAGCATGCACATCTGAAGCTCCACTTGCGCAAGTAGAGAGTACTTGTGCTCACAAGCGAATCTCCATGCACAGCCCACACAAATGGAGCTGTGCGTGCGCCCAACACACACACACACACACTGCCAGGCCAAGCCGAAAAGGTTGGGGACCCCTTCTTTAAAACTCACATATTTCTTTGCTAGAATATTAAAATTCCGATTATTGTTCCTTTTGTAGTAGAAGAAAAAAAAACACACCAGAGATTAACTCCTAACCCAGTTCTTTGTCCTTATTAGCCTTCTAGTCTCACATTTCCCATCACCTGATAGCTCGTAGGAGAGCTGTTTTAGCTCATTTGTACATTCAGGTCTCCTTTTGCTCATGCGAGTTCAGATCCCGATCTCGTGAAATTTCCCACGAGGTCTTCGGATCCCGGGTTAAATGGCGACCCAGCGAAAGGCTCAGCAGTGCAGTACTTTAGCAGCTGGGCAAAGTCTATCTTTGAAGGGCTTCCGAGATGCTTTTAATTGAGAGGTTTTCTAATTTCACAGTGTAACGTGAGTAAAATGTCCTTCAAAGCCGGATCGGCGCCAAACCATTAACATAGAGGCATCTGGGTTTTTTATTTTCTCCGCAAAATCATGGAGTTGGTCTGCTTATTGCCGTCTGTTTTTTTCCAACTTGCCAATCTGTATCTTCAACCTCTGGCCTTGCTTGGAGTCGATACGAATTCATTCTTTTTTTTTTCTTTCCTTTTTTTAACTTTCTGCAAAAGTACAGCATTGCAGATTGGAAGGGAGGAGGAAGAAATACAATTAGACGGCAAGTGATCCAGTGGTTTTTGTTCTGTCCTAGGCTTCCTTAGAAAGGATACAGCACAATCTTAGTCCCAGCAAATGTCTTTAATTCATACAGCTGTGAATTATTGTCATTCCCAGTCCGAAAGGCTTCTCAAACAGTCTTTCAGGGGAGTGTTTATAAACACCCACCTTATCTCCCTTGGAATGCTGCCAGAGAACTAATTGCCACACGCAAGGCAAGGCCAAACTTAGCACAGAGTCAAACAGAACTTTCCCAAAGCTTTTCCCGACCAGATGAACTAATTGCTTCCTGCAAAAGCTCACGTCCCATTCACTCTCCTTTTATGTCTTATGGGAGGGGCCAATCATCTCCAAGCCTTACTCCCAAGTCGACCCTTTTTTCTTAATTGTTCTTGCCTTCTAGCAGCTCTGTGCATGCACATACTGGGAACAGGCTCCCGCTGTTCTTCTGCCTCACTAACGTCAGACTCCAGAGGCAGCAAAGAACTATCAGATGGCCTTGGCCCCCTCTCTGCCTCCCACGCAGAGCCCTCATCAGAGCCTTCCCCAGACTCCAAGACTGGCCCACATTCCTCCCCAACCTCCTCACTGTCTGAATCTGCTGCCAGCTCTGCAACAAATTTTACAACTGAAATCCTCAACCTGGAAAGTCCCATTTATTTATTTATTTATTTATTTATTTATTTATTTATTTATTTATTTATTTATTTATTTATTTATTTATTTATTTATTTATTTATTTATTTATTTATTTATTTATTTATTTAATTTATATGCTGCCCTTCTCCCAGAGGGGACTCAGGGCGGTGAACAGCCAAAATTTAAAAAATTTTAAAAATTAAAATTATATATATTTTTAAAAAAAAAAACTCCCCAAAAATGAATCTTAAGGGGATCATGTATCTCTGCGTGCTTTGTTCTGCTTTGGGTAGAAGAAATAGATCGGACAAATTGCCTGCCTGCATTTCATTTAAAGGCTAAATTTTATTTGGCATGAATAGTGTTTCTGGGTGTAACTTCCTAAGAGGTTACGTGCTAAGCCACCTACTCTGTTTACCGAGCTAATGATCTGTATGTAGTAATTAGCAAGGGAAGGCATCATTAAAGTATTTAGCGTGTAAGAGGATTTGATTGGCATTAAGCAAACTTCGCTTGTTCATAGCCTTCCGTTTTCAAAGGGTCAGTAATGTTAATTCTCAAAATGTATGGGGAGTGGGTGTTTCCTTGATGAGAGAGGCCAAAATAAAGACTTCAAAATCAGTTTTTTTCTCCCAAAGGATGGAAGGATGGCAGGATGGCAAAGTCATTCAGATGCTGCTCCTTAAGAACGGGAAGGGATTAGCAATTTGAACGAATTTGAAGTCCTTACGAATAGTCATAATCTCAAACAACAATCCACACTTTTCCTTCAAATATACATATATATATAAGCAGGTTCTGACGGGTTCTGGAGAACCGGTAGTGGAAATTTTGAGTAGTTTGGAGAACCAGCAAATGCCACTTCTGGCTGGCCCCAGAGTTGGGTGGGAATGGGGATTTTGCAGTATTCTTCCCCCCAGGAGTGGGGTGGGAATGGAGATTTTGCAATATCCTTCCCCCAGGAGTGGAGAGGGAATGGAGATTTTGCAATATCCTTCCCCCAGGAGTGGGGTGGGAATGGGGATTTTACAATATCCTTCCCCCAGGAGTGGGGACAGAATGGGGATTTTGCAATATCCTTCCCCCAGGAATGGGGTGGGAATGAAGATTTTGCACTATCCTTCCCCTGCCACGCCTACTAAGCCACGCCACGCCCACCAAGCCATGCCCACAGAACCATTTTAAAAAATAGTTTAAAATGTTGAATTTCACCACTGATGTAAGCCCACGTATGAATTGGCAGTAACCTTTCCGCATTTAGCATAGTGTGTTTTTTTTTAAAAAAAAAAAAAAATAGCCCACTCTGCATCCGGAAAAATACACGTGATATTTACCAGTATTCAAAGCTAATGCCATTTATTTATATTGTCTGAATACTGGAGGTTTTTAGGAATGTTAGTCATTGCTATGCAAATCTCAGAAGCTAAGGCGGTCTGATATTAAGCGGCTTAAAAAGAAAAAATCACTCACTTTCCCTCTGACAAGTTCTAAGCCCTTTTCGGTGGGAAAGGCTGGGCTGAGGCCATCGTTTCATAAGCACACTTGGGGTTTTTTTTGGTCAGCTCCCTGGGACAGGTTCCTTTCTTAAAGGAGGCTCTTTGCATTGTCCCGCTGGCCTAACAAAATAGAATCGACCCTCTTGGCTAACGTCAGTTCCAGTATGATTTGTTTTGCATCTGGAGAGCACTTAATAATCTGCATCCTGTCTTTTTAAGCACTTAAAAGACAGAATTATTTGGTTTGGGATTTTAAAAACAGTAAGTCGTGGGGCAGGGGGAAGTGAGTGGATAAAGCATCTTCAGGGAGCTGACAACCACTCCCTCAGGCTGCGTGTCTGGTGATCTTAATTTTCTTTCTTTCTTTCTTTCTTTCTTTTCTTTTCTTTGTTTCTCTTTCCTTTCTTTCCATCTTTTTTCCTTTCTTTTTTCTTTTTATTCCCTTCCTTCCTCTTTCCTTTTCTCCCTTCCTTCCTTCCTCTTCCTTCTTTCTTTCTTTTCTCTTTCCTTCCTTCCTCTTTCTTTTTCTCTTTCTCTTTCCTTCCTTCTTTCCTTCCCATTTCCTTGTTTTTTTTCTTTCTTTTCTTTGTTTCTCTTCTTTCTTTCCATCTTTCTTTCTTTTTTCTTTTTATTCCCTTCCTTCCTCTCTTTCTTTCTTTCTTTCCTTTTTCCCGTCTTTCTCTTTCTTTTTTCCCACTTCCTTCCTTCCTCTTTCTTTCTTTCCTTCTTTCTTTCTCTTTTCTCTTTCTCTTTCCTTCCTTCTTTCCTTCTTTCTTTTCTCTTTCCTTCCTTCCTTCCCCCTTCTTTGTTTTTTTTTCTTTCTTTCTTCTCTTTGTTTCTCTTTCCTTTCTTTCCATCTTCCTTCCTTTCTTTTTTCTTTTTATTCCCTTCCTTCCTTCCTTCCTCTTTCCTTCTTTTTTCCATCTTTTTTTTCTCGCTTCCTTCCTCTTTCTTTCCTTCTTTCTTTCTCTTTCTTTTCTCTTTCCTTCCTTCCTCTTTCTTTCTTTTTCTCTTTTCTCTTTCCTTCCTTCTTTCCTTCCCCTTTCTTTGTTTTATTTCTTTCTTTCTTTTCTTTGTTTCTCTTTACTTTCTTTCCATCTTTCTTTTTTCTTTTTATTCCCTTCCTTCCTCTCTTTCTTTCTTTCCTTCTTTTTTCCGTCTTTCTCTTTTTTCTCGCTTCCTTCCTTCCTCTTTCTTTCTTTCCTTCTTTCTTTCTCTTTTCTCTTTCTCTTTCCTTCCTTCTTTCCTTCTTTCTTTTCTCTTTCCTTCCTTCCTTCCCCCTTCTTTGTTTTTTTCTTTCTTTCTTTCTTTTCTTTGTTTCTCTTTCCTTTCTTTTCCCCCCTTCCTTCCATCCTTCCTCTTCCTTTCTTTCTTTCTTTCTCTTTCTTTCTTTCTTTCTTTCTTTCTTTCTTTCTTTCTTTCTTTCTTTCCAAAAGTATTTGCGGTGTAACAGACCCACATTTTCTCCTTTTAAATGGATTTGCTGGAATTTGTACTCCTCTTTGATAATCCTGGTGCCGTGCCCATATCAAGAAACTTAAAGATCCTCAAAATCCTTCTAGGCTGAACTTAATTCTCCCCTTTCGCCCATTCAGGTCTCGCTCAAGATCGCCGAGAAGACGGGCGCACACCCCTGAAAGGCATCGAGAAGAGCGGAGCGTCCCGACTGCCTATCGTGTGAGCAACAGCCCGGGCATCAGCAGAAGACGCACCCGTTCCAGGTACACAATTGTGCTCGCAGCACACCTGTGTTGCTCCAGAATGGGAACGCTGTGGCTTTCTTGATTTACATGGCTTTGTCCAGCTCTTTACCTCACTTTCTCCATTCGCTTTCAAAACATAGCTTAGTCCTCATTTACCAACCACAGTTTGAACTGGCAGCTGTTAAGTGAACCGGTCGCAAAGTGAAACCACGCCTACGATCTTCTGCATTCTTTCGGTTTACAGACCTGCGAAGGTCATAGGTGCGTGGATCAGTGGCAGAGTTACTTTTTCATTGCTGTCACCGCTGCGAATGGTCGCTAAAGGAGGCATTCACTAAACAAGGACATGGTGTTGGTTTTTTTTTTAAAAAAAAAGGTGGCCTGACATTCTTTGGGATGCCTTCTCCATCGATTTTACTAAAGAGGCTAGGAAAAAAAAAACTGTTATCTTTTTTCCGTAGGTTTTGTAGGCAATTCGCTTGACCCCTTTTCATTACAGATGAGCAACGAAATTAGGTTGCGGCATTGAGACCCCGACTCCAAAGGGCATAAAACCAAGAGATTTATTTGGATTGTTATTATTATTATTATTATTTTGACATCCTTTCAGTAGTCGCTTCTGGGCATGGATCCCAATTTGTTAATAATTGCAAATATATACCAGCCAGAAAGCAAAAGAAGACAGTGCTCATAAGACGAAGACACGAATCCAGGAGAGTGATATATAGAAAGTAGCAGGAGTGAGGTTGTGTGTGCCTTTCAGCATCTTTATGGCTCGAATTATTCTCTGATTTAGGAGGCTTTGGTTAGGAGGAATGCAAACAGCCCTGATCGAGAGGAAGCTTCCCAAGGAGGCCGATGTTTATTATGGTGCAAGGCAGTTCCATCCATCTCCATTGCCCGAGGTTTTAAAATATGCTCTGTGGGCTTTCCTGTGAATGCATGCTATCCTTACATCTTACCTTCTCTACAGAGAAATGCTCACCCGTTTACATCCATCATTCTAAAAGGGTAGCGCGATACGTGCTGGAGATCTTAACGCCTCTCCCTTCTGCCACAAGTTAAAAGTACAGATTAGAACAGTTCATTTAGTGACTGTTGAAAGTTAAACAACGGCACTGGAAAAAAAATGACTTAGTTTTTCCACACTTACGACCGTTCTAGCATCCCCATGATCACGTGATCAAAATTTGGACGCTTGGCAACTGGTTCATATTTATGACGGTTGCAGTGGCCCGGGGTCACGCGTTCCCCTTTTTTATGACCAAAGTGAATTCCACTTTACGACCGCGTTCCTAACTTAACAACTGCAAGGGATTCGAAAAGAAAGAAAGCTGTGGGAAAGAAAGCTCGTAACACACGGCAAAATTCACTTAACAACTGTCTCGCTTAGCAACAGAAACATTAGGGCTCAGTTGAGGCCGTAAGTCAAGGACTACCTGTACTGATCTTATTTGCATGTGCCTCGTTCTCAGTTTGCCTTTTTTCAATGAGCATTTAAAGCACCACCCAGGGAAATGCACCCCTTAAGACTATACCTGTACGGATTCTTATTAAGAATTGGGGATTCTTAATTAATTAAGATTTCTCCTCTCATTAATTTGGCCCCTGGGAGAATCTGCACCTGTCCCTCAGGTAGAGCATCAATTCAACATCAGTGTCTCTAGGACAGCCATCCTTGTGGTTTCTCAGCCACTGGCCCATCCAGCAGCCAAATCGGAGGAGGAGGAGGAGGTGTGGGAGTCATGGTCAGCATCAAGGCAACCTGAGAGCTCTGAGGGGGAAAGAGGGAATGGAGCTGTCAGAGAGAGAGAGAGGGAGAGAGAGAGAAAGAGAAACAGAGATAGAGACAGAGGCAGAGCCTGGGCCGTCCATCAGCCCTCAGATATGGAGAGTCAACAGCCCCAGGCCTGGAGGTGGCTGATGAGGAAGAGGAGGAACAGCTGGGTCCAGTGCCTGACACGCAGATGCGCAGAAGGCAGAGGAGAGGAGAGCAGTGGAAATCTATGGGCCGGTCCTTGGGACGGAAGAGCCACCGCTGCCAGCAAAGCTCCACCCTAACTGGGGATAAAAGGCAGGGGGCAGAGACAAATAGATGTGGCAGACAACTATTCATCTCCCTGCCGGACAGATTTGTTAGCCTGCGGTGAGAGAGAATTTTTTTGCCGGGGGCTGCCGGCGCTCCTAATAAAGGTATCATTGATTTAAATACAGAAGGTTTGTCCTGTTTGGGGAGCTGGGTCAGAATACCTTGCAAGCTCGAAATATTCTTTGCCAGCTTGTAAATTCTGAGCATGCGACCCTGAAATGGGATGACGTGAACAGCACATCGGGCTTTGTTGTATTTGATGTGAGAAGAGCCAGATTTGAGCGATCATGATATATCGGCTGATCTCTATTTATCAAGACTTCTGTCCAAGTGCAGCCGAGTCAGAGCCGCCTTTGTCTGCGGAGGGCAAGGAGGTCCTGCCGTAAATTAAGCCGGGCTGAATTTCCACCCCACTTCCTCCCTCCCTCCCTATAATGAAAACTAATGAATTTTTCAGAATAATCCCAACAGATGCTGCAGTCACATCCCGTGCATGCATCGATCTGAGGACTTCACGTCCGTCCTGGTTTGGGGGTTAGAAGCAGAGCCATTCTTCCTTTTCCTCAATTTCTTCCCTCCTTAGAATTGGTTTCCTTATTTATTTATTTATTTCTCCGATGTGTATCCCATCTTCATTTTTTTTGAAAGTGGGTATAGCAATAGCACTTAGACTTCTATACCGCTTCACAGAGCTCTGCAGCCCTCTCTAAGTGGTTTACAGAGTCAGCCTGTGGCCCCCAACAATCTGTGTCCTCATTTTACCCACCTCGGAAGGATGGAAGGTTGAGTCAACCTGGAGGGAGGAGGGAGGGAGGGAGGGAGGGAGGGAGGGAGGGAGGAAGGAAGGAAAATAACACTAGCAATAGCCCTTAGACATTTACAGCCCTCTCTAAGCGGTTTACACAGTCAGCCTATGGCCCCGACAATCTGGGTCCTCATTTTAGTGACCAACCTTCCTTAGGATGGAAGGCTTAGTCACCCTTGAGCCAGTCAGGATCGAACAGCAGACCGTGGGCAGAGTTAGCCTGCAATACTGCATTCTAACTACTGCACACCATGGGTGGGTGGGTGGGTAGGTGGGTAGGTGGGTGGATGGGAGGGAGAGAGGGAGGGAAGGAAGGAAGGAAGGAAGGAAGGAAGGAAGGAAGGAAGGAAAATAACACTAGCAATAGCCCTTAGACATTTACAGCCCTCTCTACAGAGTCAGCCTCTTGCCCCCAACAATCTGGGTCCTCATTTTACCCACCTCAGAAGGATGGAAGGCTGAGTCAACCTCGAGCTAGTCAGGATTGAACTGCTGACAGTGGGCAGAATTAGTCTGCAATTAAGAATTCAAATGGATGGATGAGTGACAGAATAGACAGAGAGAGAAAAAAACAGTGAAAGATAGAGAGACATTGATGGATAGCAGTAGCCCTTAGACTTCTATACTGCTTCAAAGTGCTTTACAACCCTCTCTGAGCGGTTTACAGAGTCAGCCTCTTGCCTCCAACAATCTGGATCCTCATTTTACCCACCTCGGAAAGAAGGAAAGGCTGAGTCAACCTTGAGCCCTGTCACGTTTGAAGTGCTAGCAGTCAGCACAGGAAAGGAAGGAAAGAAGGAAGGAATAACACTTAGAGTTTTATACCGCTTCACAGTGCTTTACAGCCCTCTCTGAGCGGTTTACGGAGTCAGCCTCTTGCCCCCAACAATCTGGGTCCTATAGGCAGTCCTTGCCTTATAACCATTTGTTCAGTGACCTTTCGAAGTCACGACGATACTGGGAAGAGTGACTTGTGACAATTTTTTCATACATTCGACAGTTGTAGCATCTTCCATTGGCCAGGCGGTCAAAATTCAGCCTCTTAGCAACTGGCTCATATTGCCGTATCCCGGGGTCATTTGATCCCCTTTTGCGACCTTCTGACAAGCAAAATCCGTGGGGAAGCCAGATTCACTTAGCAACCCTGTTCCTAACTTTTTAACAACTGCAGTGATTCACTTAACAACTGGTGACCAGAAAGGTCAGGAAACGGGGTAGAATTCACTGAACCGGCTGTTTTGCTTAGCAACGGAAATTTGGGGCTCAGTTGCAGTTGTAAGTCGAGAACCACCTGTACTGTCCCTCCCCTTATTTTTCCTACCATCACCCCTGTGAGGTGGGCTGGGCAGAGAAAGGAGAGTGGCTGGCCAAAATTCACCCCGCCAGTTTCCATGCTTAGTTTCCCTTTTTCTCTTCCATCACCTTCACTATAGCCACCATCCAGAAGACAATTTGAGATGGGACATTAGTCGGTGTTCATAATTCTCCGATACCCAAAGAGATGGGGGCACAGGTGAAATGCTCCCGGTTCGGACCGGATCGCCCGATCCGGTAGCGATGGCGGTGGGTGGTTCGGAGAACCGGTAGCAAAAATCCCTGCCCACCCTCGATGCCCAGCTGAGCTGTGCGATCATCAGAGGCTTTTTTTATTATTATTTTTAAAAGCATTTTTTCTACAACCTCTTCAGCCGAAAAAATGCTTTTAAAAGTTAAAAAAAAGCCTCTGATGATGGCACGGCTCAGCTGGGATCATCAGAGGCTTTTAAAAGCATTTTTTCTATAACCTCTTGTAGAAAAAAATGCTTTATTAAAAAAAAGTGGCCACGCCCACCCAGTCACATTACCCCCCCAAGCCACACCCACAGAACCAGTAGTAACAAATTTTACATTTCACCACTGGATGGAGGGAATGAAACTTGGTTCCTCTCAATTCAAACCATGAGCTCTCTCCTTGAGCTGCAGTGTGAGCCCATAGCTCTGCCAACATCACTTACAGCCGTGATACCGAACCTATGGCACGCGTGGTCAAAGTGGCACGCAAAGCTATGTCGCCCGGCACGCACGGCCTTGCCTGTTTGTCTTCCGGGTTTCTGACGCAGATGCGTGCGCGATGATCAGCTGTCCTTCATGCATTGTTGCAGTGCCGAAAACCGGTGCGCGCAGGCACACCGGCCAGCTGATTGTCAGGTGTGCATGGCCGCCAGAACCTGGAAGTTCAGCTTTTCCGGAGCACGATCCCTTCACACTCACAGCAGTGCCGAAAACCGGCCTGCACATGTGCGTCGGCCAGCTGATAGTCAGGCGTGCGCAAGCATGCTAGAACCCGGAAGTTTGGCTTTTCTGGAGCGCAGCCCCGACGAGCGCGTGCGTGCAGTTTCCATGCAACCTGTTGGTCACTCTGTGCCGAAAAGCTTCGCCAACACTGACTTAAAGTATGAAGTTGAAGGACACCAACCCATTCATAGCGGACCTGTGAAACGTTTCCAAACCAAATACTAAGAGGCATATTCTTTGCTAGAGAAGAAAAAAAGAAAGAAAGAAAGAAAGAAAGAAAGAAAGAAAGAAAGAAAGAAAGAAAGAAAGAAAGAAAGAAAGAAAGAAAGAAAGAAAGAAAGGAAAGAAAGAATCGGGATTGAGTCAGATAAGAAGCATCACCTTTCCTCTGAAATTATGCTTTTTTTTTTTCCTCCTCCTTTAGCCAGCCGTGTACTTTCTCCCCTCCTCATATCTCAAGGCAGAGACTTAGAGATTAAGGACCAAGATTTGCAGTTTGATAACAGAATTGGACCTTGTTTTGATTGGGGAGAAAATGTTCCCAGCCACAAAGCTGGGTGTTATCTCAAGAGCTCAGCAGAATGCTGGTTGTTTTTAGCTTATCCCCTTGTTTCATTTCTGTAAGGAGATAGCTTTTCTGTAAAAACATCTCCATCTTTAACCACAGCAATTTTCAGTTGCAATGCCTGCTTGTGCTACCTGGTCAAAGTAGCCTCACACAAGCTGGGAAGAAAGGAAGAAAACCGTTTATGGTGCAGATCCCCTGTAGCGCATATTAAGTCTCAGCTACATATTGGTGAGCTTTAAAAAAGATTATTTGTGAGAGAAAGAGTACGTTGGCCGCTGTACAGTATCCGTCTTGACCGCGGGCTCTCAGGATAGATTAGAAGTACAATGGGGGCCCTTTGTGCTCTCTGAGCCTGGTGCTTTTCTTGCAGGCGTTTTATCACCCAAACTAGGTAACATCATCAGTGCTTGCACTGATGTGGGTCATGAAACGTCTGCAAGAAAACCACCAAGCTCAGAGAGCACCAAGGACTCCTTGTTTGTTTGTTTGTTTGTTTGTCAGATTTATATGCCGCCCTTCTCCCGTAGGACTCGGGGCGGCTCACAACAATAAAACAACCCGACAATAGATAAAGATTAAATAATATTAAAAACCAATTTCAAATCCCCAAGTTAAAATCCACGGCAGATCAGGGAAGTTGCTGAAAGAGCCATGTCTTTAGGTCGGTGCGAAGGTCGGGGGTCGTCCGGAGCCCGGTGGGCAACCCATTCCAGAGGGTCAGTGCGACCACAGAGAACGCCCTCATCCTGGGGACCACCAGCCGACACTGTCTGGCCGAGGGGACCCGGAGGAGGGCAGCCCTATGTGAGCGCACTGGGCGGTGGGAGGCCGGTAGGAAGTGATCCTGCAAATACCCCGTAACTCAGCTCTGAGCTACAAATATTCTCCTTTATTGGAGGAGGTCTACAGCTGGACGGTAAGAGGAATATCTTTGATTCCTCTTTCATTCCTGACACAATTTTTCGTGCCTTCTGTAAAGCAGGCAATATTTCCACACCGTCCACATGAGCGTCTCACCATCGGCCACTTGCGAAGGTTAAAATGGAACACGAGTCAGAATCAGAATGTAGCTGGAAAGGGACCTTGGAGGTCTTCTAGTCCAGCCTCCTGCTCAAGCAGGCTTCGTCGAGGTTCTCATCTCGAACCTGGGCCGGACTTGCCCACTTGGCTTTGGAGGAAGCTCTTCCGACATCGGGAGCTCCTTAGAAAAATAATAAAAGTACGTCGTTTTTGATGCGAAAGAGAAATCTGCCCCAGGAAGATTAAAACAAGAAGGGCAAACGGGTTTTTGGGGTTTTTTTGTGTTTTTTTTTTTTTTGTTTTGTTTTGTTTTGTTTTGTTTTCCTTCCCCCCCCCCCCCCCCCCCCACTTTTCCTCTGTTGCGATTGCTTGTTTTAGACCAGGGGTGTCAAACTCAAAGCCCAGTGGCCGGATCCGGCCTGCAGGGTGCTTAGAGCCTTGGTGGCGCAGTAGCTAAAGCACTATTAAGTAACACCAGCTACCTGCAATTACTGCGAGTTCAAATCTCACCAGGCTCAAGGTTGACTCAGCCTTCCATCCTTCCGAGGTAGGTAAAATGAGGACCTGGTTTGTCAGGGCAATAAGCTGACTTTGTATAAAAAAGAAGACCGCTTGGGGGGGCCGAAAGCCCTACTAAGTAGGTATATACAAAAGTATGAAAGCTATTGCTTAACGCATTGTAAGCCACCTTGAGACTCTGGAGAAGGGCGGCATATAAATCGAACCAATAAATACATACATACAGGGCCAGCCTGGAAACAACAAAGGACTGGCCCACGGTGCCTCTGCCAGCGAAAACAGAGCTTGCTCTCCCACGCCCTGTTTTCATCCACCTTCGGCCCCCACCCCCACCCCACCCGAGCTCCGTTTTCACTGGCAGAGGGCTATCAAAACAAAAGGAGAAACGTTTCCCCTTTTGCATTGAGCATGCAAGAAGGGACGGGAAAGGAGAAAGGAAAGGAGAAGATGGGAAGAGAGCAAGGACGGCAAAATAAGGAAAGAGGGGAAGGAAAAAGAAGGAAGGAAAAATAAGGAAAGAGGGGAAGGAAAAAGAATGAAGGAAAAGGAAGGAAAGGAAAGGAAAAGAAGGAATGGGGGGGAAGGAAGGAAGGAAGATTATAATGAGAGTGAGGTAGTGTCTCGGGAAGTCCTGCCTTAGCACTTGGCCACCAAAGGTGTCCCCACCACAAGTCCCGTGTCACGACCACCATGCCCCATCCTCCCCGGCCCTCCGAGGTCAAACACAACCCTGATGCAGCCCTCAATGAAATCGAGTTCGACACCCCTGGTTTAGCCTAACGGGGCTGTGCTGTGTGTTCCTCTTTCCTTTTTTCAGAAGCCCACACGAAAAGAAGAAGAGGCGGTCACACTCCCACCTCAAGTCCAAAGCGAGGTCCCACTCGCCTTCCGTCTCGCCAGGGAAACAACCCGCCCATAAGAATTCCAGTCACTCGGCCAGCATCTCTCCCGTGGAGAGTCGAGGATCCAGCCAAGAGCGTTCTGGGTAATGAGCCCCCAAGAGCCCCCATTCCGGCTGAGCGTATAAATAATCCAAACTGGGAAAGTAAATAATGGTAAAGCCGGGGGGGGGGGGATGCTTGCTGATTCTCTGCCAAAAAATAAAATAAAATCCAAGCTTGGTTCCCTTTCTTCTCCAAACCTTTTAGGGGGTGGGGGGGCAAACGCAGCGAGAAAGCGTTCAGCGTGTTGGAATTGTAAATACTCCAGCATCGCAAAAGGGGCACACTGCGGTTGTTTAGCTGGTTACCTGTTTGACTTGCTTGCGTGAAAAATCGAAGAGGGGTTGAAGAGGGTTTATGTAGTTCGCTCCACACAACTCTGCGGAGGGGCTAGGCTGGTGGAGTTGAAAGGGCGAGGAAAACAGGCTGGGTTTTTTTTTCCAACACTCTCCTGTTCAGAAAAGGAGAAAAGAAAACCCTGCTTACCTCCAGTGACATACCAACATTTTATGTGTGATGTTTCTGCTTGCAGAGGTGGGAGGGAGGGAGGGAGGAATGGATGGAGATAGATAGGTAGACAGACATGTATAGATAGAAAGGAGGGATGCATGGATGGATGGAATGGGAGATACAGACAGACGTATGGATAGAAAGGTTGGTTGGATAGATAGATGGACGGATGGATGGATGGATGGAGATGGGAGATAGATGTATGGATAGAAAGGTTGAATGGATGGATGGACGGATGGAGATGGGAGATAAACAGACAGATGTATGGATAGAAAGGTTGGTTGATTGGATGGACGGATGGATGGATGGACGGAAATGGGACATAAATAGATGTATGGATAGAATGGATGGATGGAAATGGGAGATGAATAGACAGACGTATGGATAGAAAGGTTGGTTGAATAGATGGATGGATGGATGGACGGACGGATGGACGGAGATGGGAGATAGACAGACAGACATATGGATAGAATGGTTGGTTGGTTAGATGAATAGATGGAGGGAGGGAGATGGGAGATAGATAGACATGTATGGATAGAATGGTTGGACGGATGGAAATGGGAGATAAATAGACATATGGATAGAAAGGTTGGTTGGATGGATGGATGGATGGATGGATGGATGGACGGAGATGGGAGGTAGACGTAAGGATAGAAAGGTAAGTTGGTTGGATGAATGGATGGATGGATGGATGGATGGATGGATGGATGGATAGACGGAGATGGGAGGTAGACAGACGTATGGATAGAATGGATGGATGGATGGATGGATGGATGGATGCATGGATGGATATTGGAGATAAATAGACAGACATGTATGGCTAGAAAGGTTGGGTGGGTAGGTGGAGATATATAAGACAGGCTAAACCAGATTAGAGAGACAGACAGATAGGGAGATGTAGGTAGGGAGATGGATGGATAGATAGATGTTTTGTTATCCCTGATCAGCCTCTATTATCTCCAGTCCAATTTTTGGGATTGGAGATGATAATTTGAGATTCGACTGTGGCAAGATTCAGTTTCAGGAGCAACAAGGTTTCATCTCCAATTTGATTTGGAGAAAGGTTGGATCACAGGTCTCAGTAGGGAAGCGTCAGAATGCTTTTTAGCCTCTTCATTTGGTGGGGCAGAATGAATTAAAACAGTAAGGATGGTAGATCCTTTAGAGGATATTAACCAGGATATTAACCTTGCAGGTTTAATAATTGATAAGTTATTGAAATATTCCCTTTAAAAAAAAAACTGGAAAGTTATCCAGGTATCAGGAAAAAAATTGGGTTGTGTGGTTAAAAACCATGCCATAGAGAGCAAACGAGATTGAAGAAGAGCATCAGAGTAAATCTGAATTTCTCTCTCCGTCTTAGCAACCTGCCTAAATGCATTCTATCAGCAGAGTGAGATGCAAACTCCAGAGCAGCTCAAATCTCTCGTAGGCAGAGTTTGTGGAAGCCATCAAACCTCCCTGGCTATTCTTCCAGTGTCCAAGAACCCATTCAGCATCTCCCACCCACCCCCCACCCACCCATCTTTGTCCCTAGTTGGGGAAAAAAGTTCCAGCCATGTCTGAGACGACAAAACCACACAGAGATTGTCAAATTCTCTGGATCGCGTTGCAATCTCTCTGAAGTTATTTGAAGGCCTCTGACATCTCAAATCAATTTGAAGGTTCAGTGTGACTCGATGATTCGACTGGCTCTCCGTGGAATCCCGATTTTCCCCTTTGAAGCTTTGCCTGGCTCGTCTCTCAGAGCTGCATTTTTAATTTTATTTTCTTACGTTTCCGTGAGAACCCCAGAACGTTGGGGTATTTCTTCTTCTTCTTCTTTATTTTGGAAGATGTTCCAGGGAATTGTTTCCCTGCTCCCCCCCCCAAAAAAAAAGCCAAAAAAAAAACCAAATCAGCATGGCTTCGTGTGAGAAAACTGGTCATCGGAGAATGTTGCAGAAGCAGCTTAATTTTATTTATTAATTATATGGGAATATTTGTGGAGACGCTGCAAGTTAAGGATGTACTACTGATGAGAATTTGCCGGTGGGGGGATTCCATGCCTCGTGTTAGAGTCCAACCTAGATTTCCAAAGTGTTTCCTCTGATTATATACCGCACTTTTTGGGAGTATAAGATGCACTTTCTTCCCCCCCCCCCGCCAAAAAAAAAGAGGGTGGAGGTATTGATGCGTCTTATACACCGAATACAGCCATTTTTGGCCTCCCGAAACCCCACCCTGTGCATCCCATTTTTGCCAAAAACCGGCCCATTTTTCGCAAAAACGGGGCCTGTAGAGGGTTTGGGAGGCCTGCAGAGTGTTCCTGGGGCCTGGGGAGGGCAAAAGCGCGACATGGGAGTTTGGGAGGCCAAAAACGGGGATGTTTTTGCCTTCCCCAGCCCCCAGGAGCACTCTGCAGGCCTCCCAAACACTCTGCGTGCCCTGTTTTTGCAAAAAAACGGGCCCATTTTTGGCCTCCCAAACCCCCCACATGTTGCGTTTTTGCCT
This sequence comes from Arizona elegans, assembly GCA_022577455.1. Classification (NCBI taxonomy): domain Eukaryota; kingdom Metazoa; phylum Chordata; class Lepidosauria; order Squamata; family Colubridae; genus Arizona; species Arizona elegans. The sequence goes on from JAKOOJ010000026.1 coordinate 7,991,388, forward strand.
TCCCCAGCCCCCAGGAGCACTCTACAGGCCTCCCAAACCCTCTGCGTGCTCTGTTTTTCACAAAAATGGACCTGTTTTTTGCAAAAACGGGACATGCCGAGAATTTGGGAGGCCTGCAGACTGCTCCTGGGGCCCGGGGAGGACACGAGCTTTTTTTTTCTGGCTTACCTCTTCAAAATCTTGGTGCGTCTTATAGTCCGAAAAATATGGTATATATTTCCCACTGGTCTTACAAGTTGTTTAAAAGGCAGGCTAATCGCATTCGTTTCCTGAAAAAAGGCAGGATGCAAAAAAAACCTCCTTCCAGTCCTTTCCCTCCACCATTCTTCTGTTTTTTTCATGTTTAATTGCAGTTGCTCAACTTAATTCAGGTATGTGTTTAATTACCTGTCCATTGATTATTATTTTTTTTCCCTTCTTCTTCTCAAATATTTAGGGGAGTGCCTTTGGAAAAAGAGGGCCAGATCTCTTCTGCAATTGTGTCGTCTGTTCAGAGTAAAATCACTCAGGTAAAAAAAAAAACTTAAGCGTCTTCTGGATTTTTCAAGGCTTCGCAGTTACCACAGTTCTTGCTCGAGCGTCTTGTGGGTGTTGGCATTTTGCACATTGCCTAAAATCAGATGCCTAAAATCTTTATGTTTCTGCTTTGTGAGAGGAGGGAGTTTTTCTTTGTTGTCTCTTTGTTGTGACAATGTTTGTGATTTAACAGGCAGTTCTCCGCTCACAACCACAACAGAAATTCTGTTGCTGGGTTCCAATGAGGAACAGGTCACCGCGGATAGAGAGGCATTCCAGCCCATATATTTGTTGTTTGGGGGAGAATGAAGAGGGTAACAATTTTAAAAACTAGAGAAAGGATTCAGGGGGAAAGATACAATAAATATAAAAAGAAAAAGAAGAAAATAAGAGAAAGGGAGGAAAATATTAAGAAATGGAATTTTGGAGAGAGCAAAAGAAAATGGTTAAAAGGGGAAGAATAATTGGATAGTAGAAAGGGAATTAAAGCATTTATTGGTTGATTTAAAGGAATGGTATTAGTAATAGAAATTGCATGTAAGAAGTAAATTAAAAATATATAGACCACGGTAAAATGGAATAATTAATTGAAATTAAGATAATAAAAGTGAAATGTTAGTAAATGATGTAAGTAAGAAACAAAAAAGAAGTATATTGTTTATTGTAAAATGGATTAGCAGACGCTATGTGAAAGAGATTTTAAATGTGAACTAACTGAAATGGTGATATAAAATTGAAACGCTAGTAAATGGAAATAATTCATTGATGTGAAAATAAGAAATTAGGAATGAAAGAAAATAAGAGGTGGAAGGTTAATTGAGTTAAAAGCTTTCATGGTAAAAATGGAATAAATTGAAATACATTGTTAATAATTAAAAAATGGGATGGGGATTTTGAGAAATATATATAATAATTGAAGAAAAAATCGGGGTCGCCTGGACAACATAGAGGAAAATATTGAATTGAAAATGAATACAGCAATGGAGAGAGAATGGTAAGAAGGAGTAGAGGGACGGAAGGAGGGGAGAAGTGAGGAAGGAGAGAGAGAAATAGAAGAAAGGGAAAAGGAGAGGAAGAAAGGGAGGGGAAATAAGAGTAGGAGAGAAGGTTAGAAAGGGAGGAAGAAAGGAGGGGGAAGTAGAGGAGGAGGAAAGAAGAAAGTAGGAAAGGATAAAAGAAGGGAGGGAAGGGAAAGAGAGAAGGAGAAGAAAGATTGTTGTAAAACAAAAAAGATGAAATGATAAAAGGGCTACCCCGAACATGTAAAAATTTATTAGGATGAAGAATGAATTAATATGAAAGTGAAAAGAAAATATATATGATTAATAATGAAGAAATTAGAATTTAAGGGCGGAAGAAGATGTTCTTTATACAATAAGCATAGAAGTATTAAAATAAGATAAAAAAGCATGGAAAAAAAGAAAAGAAATTCTGTTGCTGGGTTCCAATGAGGAACAGGTCACCGCGGATAGAGAGTCATTTCAGCCTATCTGTTTGTTGTTGTTATTCGTGAAGTTGTGTCCGACCCATCGCGACTCCATGGACAATGTTCCTCCAGGCCTTCCTGTCCTCTACCATCCCCCGGAGACCATTTAAGCTCATGGCCGACTGCTTCAGTGGTTTCATCCAGCCACCTCGTTCTCTGCCGTCCCCTTCTTCTTTTGCCCTCCATCATTCCCAGCATTAGGCTCTTCTCCAGGGAGTCCTTCCTTCTCATTAGGTGGCCAAAGTATTTGAGTTTCCTCTTCAGGATCTGGCCTTCTCAAGAGCAGTCAGGGTTGATCTCCTCTAGGACTGACCTGTTGGATCGCCTTGCAGTCCAAGGGACTCGCAGGAATCTTCTCCAGCACCAGAGTTCAAAGGCCTCCATTTTTTGGCACTCAGCCTTCCTTATGGTCCAACTTTCACAGCCATACATACTGGAGACTCGTCACGGCTTGCCCTCGGAGGGACCCCGGCTGACATTACTATCCGCCAGGGGCCATTCCGTAAGATTCCGCCTCGCAATGGTAATGAGAGGGCAGCCGAGAAATCAGCTGGACAGATCCTGGGTAGGTCAGGATATCGACGCCGCAACCATCACCCACGCTGCTCAACTCCTACTTCGAAGGAGTTGGTGATAGGTGTGGCGCCTCCTTCCAGCTGCAGCGTCTCTTGGGGATTGGACCCCTCAGGACACCATCAGTAATGGGCCAGGTTTTGTCCAGGGCAGGATTCGGAAAGGGATCTCATCCAAAATGGTACAGTTCCATCTGCCACAGGGGCTGGCGCCCCAGTGGGTCACCAGATGGGACCCAGTACCCAGTGGTAGGCCAGGTACCAACAAGGAAGGAAGGAAGGAAGGAAGGAAAATTCTGTTGCTAAGTAAAGCTGTTAAATGAATCACGGCTACGTTTACACCCAAATTTTACTGAAGAATAGAGTTATTTTCTGAGCTGAAAAAGATCATTGTAAAAATAATAAAGGCAGGATATGAATAAATAACAATTTAAAAGGTGGTTAGGAATGAGTGGGTTTAGCCCCAGTCCCCAAACCAGACCCAGATCCATCTTAATCTCCAGTTCTTTTACAGACAGAAACTTTTTTCTCTTCCCAACAATAACTTTCTTGGTTTTTTTCCCTGAAAAAGTGGCTGTTTACTTTTGAAAGGGCAATTATAAAACAGTTGTCAAGCTTCATAAAGGGGGAGTCTTGATATCAGACCTTGGAAAATGACCACCAGTTAAAAGATTCTTTTCTCACCAAAAAAAAAAAAAAAGAAATGCAGAAAATAGGCTTTTATTTGCTTCCTTGTTTAGAAAACAGCCATAAGAAATGACGTGTTCTGATATCCTTTTCTGCATTACAAAAACGTTATATACATTTAAGTGACAGCCGTGGTTAAAATCTTGGATATCCTCCGGTTAGCTAAATTTTCCAGAGCGGCTGAACAGAAGCCAGCAATTTTGCAGCGTAGACATGCCAAGGAAATATTTCCATGCATACTGAAACTGGCCATTTGAATTTTGGGAGCCAAAAATTTCTTGCTTCCTCTAGTTGCAAAAGATGGTCTGCTCAGCAGCAAAAAAACAAAAACAAAAACACCCTTCACGTAATTTGCTGAACCACATTTCTCTGCAAAATGTAGAGAGGTGGGCAAATCATGTCTTGCTACGTAATGCTGGTTAACTGCTTTGCACGATTATTTACAAAATAACAGAGCCCTTGGAGGTCATCTATCCCCAACCCCCTGCTTGAGCAGGCGACCCTAGACCCGTGATGGCGAACCTATGGCGTGCGAGCCATATTGGTGGGCACGCGAGCGTTATCCCAGCTCAGCTATGCTGCGCATGCACTAGCCAGCCAGCTGATTATCAGGCCTTCTGGGCCCACCGGAAATTGGGAAACGGGCCGTTTCCGGCCTCTGGAGGGCCTCCGGAAGAGTGGGGAAGGCCGTTTTCATCCTCCCCAGGTTCCAAGAAAGCCACTGCAGCCTGGGGAGGGCAAAAAACAGGCCTATGGGCTCATCATGCCATTGCGTGCCAAAAGCCGGGGGAGCTCAGGGGGATCGCGGGTGAATGTGCAGGGGGGCAGGGGGCATTGAATTATGGGTGTGGATACACATGCGCGAGACTCCCCCATGCTTTTGGCTCGCGATGACAAAAAAGGTTAGCCATCACTGTCCTAGAGTCTAGACTATTTCAGACAAATGATTTGTCCAATTTCTTTTTAAAAAATCCTCCAGTGTTGGAGCATCCAACAATTTCCGGAGGGAAGTCATTGCCCTGATTAATTTTTCTCACTAGCCAGGAAATTTCTCCGTATTTCTACCGTGTCTCCCCGAAATTAAGACATCCCCTGATGATAAATCCAATTGGGCTTTTGCGCGCATGCACTAAAATAAGACTTCCCCGAAAATATTTAAACGCATGCACAACGTGCATTTAAATGGAGACAGAGCTGGAAATCAGGTAAAACAGCAAGAGGAGCCTCGTCTTGCTCCACGCGCCCCAAAATAATAAGACCTCCTTGAAAATAAGGCCAAGCGCTTATTTTGGGGTTAAAAAATACATAAAACAAGGTCTTATTTTTGGGGAAACACGGTAGGTGGATCTCCCCTTGATTAGTTCCCATCCACTGCTTCTTGTCCTGCTCTCAGGAGCTTTTGGCTTGACTCTCTCTTCTTTGTGGCAGCCTCTCAGATATTGGAGCACTGATATCTTTTCACCCCTGATCCTTCTTTTCATTAAACTAGACATAACCCAATTCCTGCCATCATTCTTTGCATGTTTTTATAAATAATGTTTACAGTATTTATTATAACCAGCGGTCTGCTATCGTAATATTTCTTTCTGGAGTAAACAAACCCCACATTTCTCATTCCCAAATTTTTAAGATGAGCACAGTGAGATTCAAGGATATAGCATCGGAAAGCGCATTGGCAGATTTGATGGAATTGTTCTGATCTGACAAAATTGTTCTGATCTGACGAAGAGTCCCTTGGGAGTTGGACGGCATAGAAATGCAATTAAATAAATAAATAAATAAATTGTTCCCCTTTGGGGCAGTGTCTCTGAAGCCACAGCTCGCCCCTGGTCTGGAATTGCCCTAAAAAAAGACCGCTTTTGAGAAATGTCAAACCATCTCAAGCAATTAAATGAGACGGCTAACCAAACTTAGCTTACCTAAAATGTTCTCTCTCCCTCTCCCCCCCCCCCCCCCTTCTCTCTCTCTCTCTCTCTTTTTTGGCCTGCTGGTTATCCTTGACAGAATTTGTAAGCAGACTAGGAGCTACTTATAAATCCAATTTACATTTTGGCATTTTGGGGGGGGGGGGGGGGCAGGGATTTTTGCTACCGGTTCTCCAAACCACCCACCACCATCGCTACCGGATCAGGTGATCCGGTCCAAACCGGGAGCATTTCACCCCCGGGGTGTATTCACTTCTGTGACACAGTGTACATGCCCTTGGAAGAGATCCTCTGCCAACCTTCGGCAGACCATTTGTTTGGTTAGTGTTGCTATCTGACTTTGTTTTATGCTTCCTTTGTGTGCAGGATCTTATGGCCAAGGTGAGGGCGATGCTTGCAGCTTCTAAAAATATTTCAACCAGTGCCTCTTGAGACGGAAAGATGGAAGCTGTAGAAGGAACAGAAAGTCCTCGTTAACTGCGAGAAAGAGAATCTTCTTGCAACGCTGCTGAGTTGCAAAACTTCCTTGGCCGAAAAAAAAAAGGCCATGGGAAAAGGGAGCCTTGTAAATTATGTTCTGATTGGTTTCTCAGTTAGAATTTTACAACAAAGAGGTGCCTGTATATTTGTAAATACGAAATTCCGGCGAGTGTTACACAAATAAAAATGCAGAGAAATCCTTTTTATTAGCTAAAGACTTTCTGGAGATTGGTTGGTTATTGTTTTTGTTTCTTTCTTTTTTTTCCCCCTCCTTTTCTTTGTTTCAGATGACCTTATTCTCGCATTTCAATCAGGATCCTCTAAAGCAGTGTGTATAAATTGAGTTTAGCAGAACAAAGCGAGGAAATGCTAATCAAAGCAAGCCGGCAAAAGGAAGGGAAAAAAATTAGGCCGAAGGACTGACATTTATTGAGCTGTATAGATTTTGTTTGGAGAGAATAATGCAAAAGGGGTCGAAGGGAGCAGATTCCTAATATTCTCTAGGCTGTAATTGGAAACTGACTTGCAGGGTTTTATGGCCCCCAGTCAGAAAAAAAAACTAGTTATTTACTTGGTGACAACCATTCCAAGATTTGGAATAAGACTTCTTAATACCTTGCTGGAAGAAGAACTCAGGTTCCTCCAGATATCCAGAGTCTGCCCATAAAGGTAAACCTCAATTTATTTGACTTTATCATAAAATAGGAGACAGATAGATATAGATATAGATATAGATATAGATATAGATATAGATATAGATATAGATATAGATATAGATATAAAGGGACGCGGTGGCTCAGCGGCTAAGACACTGAGCTTGATGATCAAAAGGTCGGCAGTTCAGCGGTTCGAATCCCTAGTGCCACGTAACAGGGTGAGCTCCCGTGACTTGTCCCAGCTTCTGCCAACCTAGTTTGAAAGCATGTTAAAAAATGCAAGTAGAAAAATAGGGACCCCCTTTGGTGGGAAGGGAACAGCATTCCATGCGCCTTTGGCGTTTAGTCATGCCGGCCACATGACCACAGAGATGTCTTCAGACAGCGCTGGCTCTTTGGCTTTGAAACGGAGATGAGCAGCGCCCCATAGAGTCGGGAACCTTTACCTTTATATATATTTATTTGACTTTATCATAAAATAGGCAGAAATATATATATATATACATACATAAACACACACATACATATACCCTGTTTCCCTAAAAATAAGACATCCCCTGATAATAAGCCCAATTAGGCTTTTGAGCACATCCGCTAAAATAAGCCCCTCCCCCCTCCAAAAAAATAAGCCCTCCCGAAAATATTTAAACACGTGCAGTCGGTCCCCGCCATTTCCTCTGGTTAAGGTTAGGGAGACAGAGGAAATCAGGTAAGACTCATCAGCTAGCCATACCCTTATTCGGATTCGAACTTGAGAGCTAAATAGCTTGAAATAGATCTATACTAATCTCCCTTTATTTCTTTATCAGCAAATATAAATTTGGTACAAAATAGTTTGTCGTGAAAGCAACTGCCTGATGGCTCCTGGATTGGAGCTGAAAGGCGAAAGGGAAGCAGTATGCTCCCTCATATATTGGGGTAGACCAGGTGCTTCAACAGAAAAAACAATATATATGTATAAATATATTTGTAGACATGGAGTTGGCAGACTGTCTTTCTCTCACACACACAAACAATTTATTTGGACTTCTAATTAAAAATATATTGGGCGCTTGGTGGATATAATAATAATCCACTTCTTGAAGCAATACTTGTTGAAAATGCAAGGACCAACAAACCGCAAAAGACTTGCATTTTGCTGCCAAATTTTTGTGGGGCAATTTTAGAAGGATCCAGGACGCTCCGTACCACCCCAAATCCACCGCTCCAGAATTGGGGCTGGGCCGATGGCGTGAGGGTCTAGAAACACCACAGCTGGAACTCTTTGTGAAATTAGTCTTGGGAAGAAGGGATTGATGCGTAATCCATTTTGAAATTAGTCATAAAGGAGTAAAATTAGTATAATAAAATTTCAGCCAGCTTTAGGCATTGGGAGTGGACGGGTGATTTAATGCTAGCTGTTTTCCAAGTTTGTTTTAGTGTGTGGAGCCTCTTAACAGTAAATGAATTCACTGACCTATTTTTCCTTGCCACATTATTATTTCTACAATCACCTTACCAACAAAACCACTTCTGTTCATGCTTAACTTTGTCCAGGTCCCAAACACAGCGTTAAAAATGAGGGGACACTAGAAAAAGCCACAATCTGTTGGGTCATCATTTCAGAGTGTGCACAGTATGACTACTATTTTTGAGACAACCCAGGAGCAAAAAACAGGACACAGAGGTTTTGTCATTATAAACAGTGGTTTATATACAAGACTTCTATATACAGACATACACGTGGTAGGCACATACCAGGCAAGCAAGCAATCTTCAACTCTACACAGAGAACTATAATGCAGAGAGATACACGAGGAGAGAGAGAGACGCCCTCTCGTGGCCTCCCTTATATAGACAGCTTCTTAAAGTGATAACTCTGCTGATTTATTCTCATTGCATCATCTCGATTTGCAGCCTTACAGCAGCTAGTCAGCTATTAAAACATTAACACAGAGATACTTCCTTACCTAAACCTATAAAACTGACCCTAGGAAGGAAAAAGGAAGGGGTTTTGATTTCCTGCTGGCTTCTCCATTGATTTTGCTAGTGGAAAATCACATCGGGGATCACAATCATGACCAGAGTGTGCGGAAGCACTAGCCAGGTAGCACTTCAGGGGCTACCATTTTGCCAAAGCAACTGGTCTGAAGATCCTTTCAATGTCAAATCCCAAGGGAGTCATGGATCCAAGATTTTGGGCACTTTTTTTAAAGCTATTTTTGAAGCACCTTGATTCAAGAATCGTCCTGCATTGCACTGTTTTCATCCAACAGAAAATCAGGAGAGTTTTAATACTTTATAGATGTTGCCATGCCTTTATAAATGGCGACTGGCAATCTGCAATTATGCACTGAATCTTGCCAATTTCCTATAATTATAGCTTGTACAAATGGAGCACAATACCTTTTTTTAAAAAAAAAAACCCAAAGGAATCAAGAGGGTTTTAAGTGGCAGCTCTGAACAAGAGCCAGCTTAAAATTTTGGATACGACTTGTTTCCGCCTTTAAAAGGTGGAACAATTCAGTTTTATAAGATAGCGTGTGGTGACAAAGCCTTTTGAATGTACAGATTGATTTATTTTTTTAAAAAAAAAGATCTGGAGACCTTGAGGTTAAAAAGTATTAGGAACTTCCAGAAAATCCTCAATTTAAAAGGTTCAAACCTTTTGCTTTAAAACTTGGCCAGAGTTCAAGCAAGCATAAATCCTTGGGATTTCAGGGTTACAAAATCCGTTGTCATTTTCTTAGTGCCGAAAAAAAAATGCCATTGTTAGATATAGCCTGTAATCGAGGTATTTTTTCAAGTGGCCTGTCTGAAGGAGTTCCGACCCTGCTTTTCTCTTTGGAAATCGTTTATCTGTCTTTTGATGAACTGGTCAAGCGGTCCAGCAATTGTGATGCATTTTTGCACTTTACAATAGGAGGCAGAGATTAATCTATCCTCCTGTCCCCAACCACACGCACACACCCCAACAGACGTTCAAGAGTTAAAGACCAAACCAGCCGGCAAAATCCTTTTTCTTATGATAACAGAACTTGGCAACAACCTAGTGGCTGCCTGCCAAGAGTTTATTATTTACAAAGAGGAGAGATAACTTCTCCCCACTCCTGGTACATCAAAAGAAACAGCTCAATAATTACGGAGTCAATCAAGTCCAGAGATAATCCAGCAAAGTCTATAGCAAAAGTCCGGCAATGCAGAATGGCGTGGAAGCTTTCAGCTTTGTTCGTCACAAGGTTTGACTGGCCACCACACTCCCTTTTATATCCTGTGGGGTGTGGTGCAGTGACTCAGCCTAATCTCGGGCACGCCTTTTCTTCTGTTGCGCGCGCTTATCTCTGCGACACTGGCGTGGATCCAGCCAAGACTCATTACCCTCATCACTGTCCATCTCTGGCTGCGTGGACGTGCTTGGCCCCGGCCCTATCTCTTGCCCTTCGGCGGACACCGAAGGCATTGCAAAGAGGAGGGTCCTGGAGAGGGAGGCCTTGCCAACTCCTCTCCTTCACTCTCGGAGTCCTCTCCTGCCGATGACACCAGCTCAGGTAATGGAGCCACAACACCTCCAGAGAACTTTCATTTTTAATAGTAAATCTTTGCCAGAATAAAATGTGGACATATTGAAGGATCATCGAGAAAATTTGGTGACCCTGAATGTTAATATCCTAGAATCAAGAATAGAATCAAGAATGGTGTCAGGGTTCCTATGATGCCCTAATTAAATCATGAGCCTTGAGCCAAGCTTCAAAAGAAATCCAGGTCTTTATTAGGAGCTTCATATCAGTACGTTCCCAAATGAAGCCAACTCTGACCCTACGTAATTTATGGCCCCAATCATGACCCTGTTTTCCCCCTCCCCCCAGCATGTGTCATCAATCACATTCGCCAATGAAGCAATTTTGTGGGCTGTAGAGATCACTACCCTCGGCTGCTGTTGGTAAACCTGGGAGACAGCCTTGAGAAAGATACATCTGGAATGCGCTCCTGTCTTTGGCCGCCGTACTGCAGGCCAGGGATGCTTTGCGAGTTGACAGATGGAGCTTTTCAAGGAGGGTTTTACCTTCCAAAAAATACGAATCTTGTTGAGAAAGGGACAAAGGCACTGATGATGTTACCTGGTTTGGTAATGAAAATGTCTGCCAAAAAAAAAAAAAAAAACATTTCGGCGATCTTTAGGGAGTGTTTTTTCAAACTCTTTTCCCAAGGGGCAATTTCTTTTGTCTCCTCTCTTCCTACGCAATGCATCGCTGTTTGAATGCGCTTGGAGATGCTGTTAATGGCATGTCTCTTTTTTTTCTCTCTCTCAAATGTGTTCCCTATTTAAAGGGGGGGGAACGAGCTACACCATTTCTGTTTGTTCCCTGACTTTCTTTGCTTTTCTCCCACCCCCCACCCCCCACCCAAATTGCGACTTGGTAATTGCCTTGGGTTACATTATGAAAAAAAAATAATAAAGACATTTTCGTCTTGTTTGGAAAAGGATTTTCCTTGCCTCAGATAATAAGGCCTTGTTTATCAGAGAATGAAATGCAGAAAGTTGTTTTTTTGGTTTCTAAAGACAAGAAGGCCCAGAAATACATTCTACTCAGTCCTTATGGGGTGATCGCTGCACAGAAGGGGATGTCACAGGAGACAGACTGCTGGTCTTCAGTTCCTTATTCGATTTATCTTTTAAATTCAAGTGTTTCCACTAAGTTCTTACGTCTGGGGTGCTGCAACAGTGGTCGATTCCAGGCGTGATGATACGATAACTATGTCCATTCAGTCGTGTCCGATTCTTGGCGATTCCATGGACCAGGTCTCTCCACGTCTTCCGATCTTGGCACTTCCTCTTTAAGTTATTCTATGCTCTGGCCGATGTCACTTTTGATGGTGTCCAGCCACCGGCGGCCTGGTTTCTTTCGACCCCCTAACCCTTCCAAACACAATCTCTTTTCTCCAGTGAACTTCCCCACATAACATGGGGAAATTCTCCTCTCCTGTTCAAGAAAGCAGAACTCTTGAAACAATTACCATTTCAAAAGGAGACCTTTTATTGAAAGAAAGCGATAGCAAGACAAAGGAAGCAGGATCTGAGGATTCCCGCACAATTCCAGTAGGTTAAAGCAATTAGAAACCCCTCCTATCAGTCCGGTGTTGAATAAGCCAATCCACAGGTGCAGTTATTTTGAGAACCAGTATGTGATGACCCGGGGCATGGCACAAAAGCAACACAGCCAGAGAACAGGTCTAACTCCCCTTTATTGCTCCAACTGCCTCCAAATGTCCCCACGTTTACTACACGTCCTGGAGCAAAGCTCTCACACGCATCTTCAACAGCCTCTGGCTGCGAGTAGTCCAGTAAGCCAGGTTAGCAAACCAGTAACCAAGGCAAGAAGTCCAGTTAGCAAGGTTAGCAAAAGAGTAACCAGAGCAAGAAGTTCAACAAAGTAGGCAAACCGGGCAAGTCCCACAAGACAGAACACAGTAATCTCCAGACTTCAGCAAGAACACAAGAGGCTCCACAGATTCAACGCTTGTTCCCAACAAATTCCCCTCCCACTGGCACCTCCTTAACATCAGTCCCCAGGTGTGCATTGTGAAGGGGGACGGGGCACTCATCCTTCATAGCCGGCTCAGTCTGTGTTGTTCCTGCATTCTCTCTTCTCTTCTTGCTCTAGGATCAGGAGGGGATGGTCCCTGCTCATCGCCTGAGCTCTGTCTCTCCTGCTCCTCCCTGTCTACAAGCCTTTCTGATCCTGAAAAATCCTGCCCTTCCCCAGTTTCCCCCAAACCCAACAGAGCCACCCCCTGGATCTCTGTCAGCTCCTGTTCCAGCTCATCTTTCCCCCCCCCCTGCAGATTCAGGCTCCGAGGGGGGCATGACACAGAAGCTGAGAAGGTGATAAATTGTTCTCGGGCATCACTTGCTGGAGGCTCTGGAAGTGAGACAAAACAGATGGCTCTCCCCCTACCCTTACATTCCCAAGAAGGTAAATCAAAAGCACAGGATAGATAGGCACCAGGAAAAAGGCTATAAACTAAAGAATGCGCCCAGGGCCCCTCCCCACCAAAATGGCAGCCTTCCGATAGTGATCTATAGGACCTGACAATGGCCAAAAAAGGCAAGATGCCATTTTGTGATCTAAAAATATTTAGCACTTTTTACTACTGAATGAATTCGGTCTCAACATTTCAGAGGTAACTATTAGGAGTGGCACGGTGGCCTAGAGGTGGAGCTTTTGCCTCACAATCAGGAGGCTGTGAGTTCAATCCTAGGTAGAGGCCGATATTTCTCTCTCTGGGCACGATGAGGATATATCTGCTGAACAAAACTCCGCATTGGCTTCAGGAAGGGCATCCGGCCAGTAAACGCTCTGCTAGCTCCGTTCAGTTGCCCAGACTCCACCCCGCAAGGGATTATGGGGTCGTTAAATGATGATTACAGAGGTAACTATTCAGGATTGGGGCTTTGTTGAATCACCTCCTGGTGTGATGACGATGCGATGATGATGGGGTGCAGCCCCATCATGGCTTCCCGTCTAGCCACATCCCATCCTTTTGGATGTCCAGAAAGAACTCAAAACAACTCTTTCGCCCAAGTTCGTTAGATAACTCTGCTTCTCCGAGATCTTTAGATACAGGTAGTCCACAAGTTAACAACAGTTCATTTAGTGACTTCAAAGTTGTAAAAACACGAGGAAAAAAATAACGACCATTTTTCACCCTTTATGACATTGCAACATCTCCATGTTTACATGAGCAAAAAATCAGACGCTTGACAACTGACTCGTATTTATGACACGCAATCTCCCTTTTGCAGCCTTCTGACAAAGTCAAAGGAGGGGAGCCAGACTCGCTTAACAACAGTGTGACTAATTTAACAACTGCCGTGATTCGCTTAACAACCGTGGCAAGAAATGGGACAAAACTCACTTAAGTGTCTCACTTAGCCACAGAAATGTTGGGCTCAGTTGTGGTCGCAAGTCGAGGACTACCTGTATTTCTCCTTCCTTGGCTGCTCCTTTGCAAAAAGAAAGAACAAACTTTAACTCTCTGCTTTTCATCTTTTCTAGAAGGCCTCCACTGTGGGAGATGTTTCTCAATACTATTTTACAAGGATTTCGGCTCCTCGGACTCCCATTTTTTTAATAAGTGTTTTGCCACACCACCGAGACAGTGTGTGAAAGATAGAAAGCCTTTGCTTTCAATGGCTACTTCTATATAATATTAATAACCACTTAGCTGGCCATAAATTTGTCGAAATGGGTCTGGACGTAATTGAAATCACCCACATACATTTCCATTAAAGTAGTTGGAGGAAAGACTCCGGGCTGCCTAGAGGCAAATATTAAACCCATTCAAGGCACTTTTTTTGCAGAAGCCAAAAATAGTTGAAGTTTGTCCTTGAAAGTTCGGACTCTTCTCAACAATCTTGACTTTCCAAAGAGAATCGGCGATATTTGGGAAGCTGGTCAAAAAAGACATTTTTCCCTTCTTTTGACTTTTATTTCTAACCCTAGTACACACATACTGCCCGCTCTTTTTTCTACAGCATTTGCATTTCTTTAAAAAAAAAGTTTCTTCGTCTCTTTCCTTATCGTTAATAAACCTTTTGCCAAGATGAAGAAATGTACGGTATCTATTTCCTAAACGGTTTTTTTTCCCCCCCTTTGAAATATGGTGGATTCTGTTTTCCTTGTCAGATCTATAATCCTCATTGCATTATACAATCTCTCCAACATTTGCTGCAATGGGATTAGGCGTAATTTGTTCCATTTCCTTCGATGGATACATTAGCAAGATAAATTAATTTTCAGATCTATAATCCCCATTTGTTGTGGCCCGCCAACGGCCTGCGTGGATCGTGGCTGATCCCGACGAAGAGGAGGCTGGTGTGGTGTCATGCCAGCAGCCTGCACAGACAGCGCTCACGTCAGACAGCGAGGAGGCTGAAGAGGATGTGGTGCCAGAGGCAGAGACTCAGCCAGGGCCTTCAGAACCTCCAGAGGCTCCTTCAAGTGGAGAGAGCGAAGTGGAGGAGCCTCTCCTCAATGCTCGAGCACGCAGGGCTGTCAAAAGGCAGGAGTGGCTACTCAGGAGGAGGAGGTCTCCTCGAGGATAATTGGCTACTCCCTTAGCCTATTTAAGTCACATGCGGTTAGTAAGTTTCTTGCTGGAAGCAACTTGTAATTATCATCAGAGCATTTTTGGAAAAGTCTTATCGTATCTTGATTTCTGGGCTGGTTGCCAACCTTTGCCGGACTTTGGTTTATTCTTGCTACTTAATAAATTTGATAAGGACCGTTGGTGTGTGTCAATATCCTCGGGAATCCGGAGTTGGGGCAGAACACCGTTGCATTATACCCCTGATGGCAAACCTATGGCATGTCTGCCCAAAGGGGCACGCGAAGCCACGTCACCCAGCACATGTGGCCTTGCCTGTTTGTGTTCTGGGTTTCTGGCGCGTATGTGCGTGCGACGATCAGCTGTCCTTCGTGAGCACCAAAAACTGTTGTGTGCACGTGCGCCAGCCAGCTGATTGTCAGGTGCGCATGTGTGACAGAACCTGGAAGTTCAGCTTTTCCGGAGTGTGATCCCTTTGCGCACATGGCAGTGCTGAAAACAGGTTTGCGCCATGTGCGCCAGCCAGCTGATCGTCGGGCACGCATGTGTGCTAGAGCCCAGAACTTCAGCTTTTCCAAAGCGTGGCCCTGACGAGCACAGGCGCCAGAGGTGGGTTTCAGCAGGTTCTGACTAGTTCTGGAGAACCGGTAGCGGAAATTTTGAGTAGTTCAGAGAACCAGTAAATACCACCTCTGGCTGGCCCCGCCCCCATCTATTCTCTGTCTCCTGAGTCCCAGCTGATCAGGAGGAAATGGGGATTTTGCAGTAACCTTCCCCTAGAGTGGGGAGAGAATGGAGATTTTACAGTATCCTTCCCTTGCCACGCCCACCAAGCCACACCCACAGAACCGGTACTATAAAATTTTGAAACCCACCACTGACACACGCGCGCTCATGTTTCCATGCAACTGCATTATACAATCCCTCCGAACGTTCGCTGCAAATCTTTTGGCTTACAAGCTAATAACATGACACCATCGATCTAGAAAGCTACACAAAGATTCACATCCCCATCCACGCACTTCTACCGTTGCCACAAACATTCCTTATCTATATAACTACAGATACATATTTGTGGTGCGTTTGTGGATTGTTATGTGTGTTGGACCTGGTCTTTGGGTGGTAAGTGAATTTCGTTATATGGGTATACTGTGTATACACGTACGGTGACAATAAAGCTATTATTTTTTATTTATTTTATTATATATTAAAACAAAAACAAGGGGATCGATTTTTTTTTCCCGGAGGGGGGGGGAAATCGACAAGAGGAAAACGATGTTAAAAGGAAAAAAAAAATCAATTTGGCTATGATGATTGAAGATAAAGTCTCATTTGGAGGTAAGCCGGTTCACTTTTTGCTCTCTGAAGTATCGGGTTTAAGGGATTCCGTGCTGCAGTTCAGAAGATTTGCAGATTCTGAACAGATTATCATTCACATCGAATTGACGCGTTCGAGAGACGAGAGCTTTTCAAAAATGCAGGCGTTTTGCCCTCTAGGACCTTCACTTTTCTTTCCAAAAGTGGAATAAATGCTTTGAAAGAGAAGGAATCGGGAAGGTTCATCCAACCTGCCTTAATGTAAAAAAAAAAAAAAAAAAAAAATTCCAGCAAATGCCACACTTCTTAGGTGACATTTGAACCCAGTGAAGATTACAGGCAAGAATTCATGACAGATAAATATACATTTTTTTCCCCGTCATCCATAATAGATGTTTGACGGAGAAACTTCTGTCAATGCACAGTTGCAAATTGCCAGTTAAGTTTAACATTTGGTAACTCTTATAAAGAATACCTTTAATTTTTGCTGTAGAAAATGGGAGGCCTTTTCAGTCTGGCTAAGTGTGCTTAAATGATTCCGATACGGAAATTGAGAAAATAATTTTAATTCAGAAAAGGCTTGCCGTTTAACAGACAGGGGTATTTTCAACTTCCAGTTGGAAGGGGAGGGAAACTCCAATAGCTGGGTTTTGTATCATCTTTCTGTGGTGGGTGTTTTTTTCTAAAGCAAAGCCTCTAAACTTTTTATTTATTTTTTTTGGGAGACTTTCCTTAGTTTCTCTTCTTCATTCCAAAATGAGGCCGAATCATCTCAATTGAATAAATACTCTGAAAATCAGTTACAGGCCCGTCTTTTCATTTCTAGCCCTACGAAAGCAGTAATTTCTGGTGGAGTTAAAGCAGGGGTGAAATCCAGCAGGTTCTGACAGGTTCTGGAGAATTGGTAGCAGAAATTTTGAGTGGTTTGGAGAACCGGCAAATACCACCTCTGGCTGGCCCCAGAGTGGGGAGGAAATGGGGATTTTGCAATATCTTTCCCTCAGGAGTGAGGAGGGAATGGGGATTTTGCAGTATCCTTCCCCTGGAGTGGGGTGGGAATGAGGATTTTGCAATATCCTTCCCTCAGGAGTGGGGAGGGAATGGGGATTTTGAAGTATCCTTCCCTCAGGAGTGGGGAGGGAATGGGGATTTTGCAATATCCTTTCCCCAGGGGTGGGGTGGGAATGGGGATTTTGCAATATCCTTCCCCTGCCACATCCACCAAGCCACACCATACCCAACAAACCGGTAGTAAAAAAATTTGGATTTCACCACTGAGTTAAAGACAACAGAGCTGATTTTGGGGTGGGGGAGGAGGGAGAAAGGTTTTTTCCCCCCGTAGCCCTCCTCTCTCCAAAACGAGGGGGGGCACCACAAAGAGCCATTTTACAAGACACCCATCATCTTGAAATAAAATGTGGTCCTAGGATTTGGACTGGGTGTGACGCAAAATGAAAACCAAACTGAAAGGAAACAATAATAAGGATATAATAAATAATACTAGAATATGATATACTGGTATGCCAGATTCTGTAACCATTAGGTTCCTGTAATACATATTATTCCTTTCTATTTGTATCTCCTGTTACAAACATATTGTTATTAGGCTTCTGAAATGTATCTGGTATTTGTCAAATGTATGTCCCTGCCATTTGACCTGAACTCATATATCAATCTGTTTCTGTGCCATCTAAAAGCATGGTACGTATCTCTGTTGGAACTACAGCCATCAACAAAGGGATAATTTACACCTCAGCCCTAATTTATGTTTGATCTGGATAAGATCTTGTCTTCCAGAGCCAGGGGCTAAGTGGCCAATTAAGTAAACAAAGAAATGCTTAAGATGACTAATTGGGAAGTTTCTATTCCCCCTTGCAGGGCAACAAGGAATACACAAACCTAAATTAGGAGGCTAGAATTGGGTACTAAGCTGACGTCTCTGAGGGTATAAAAGGACGCCATACCTTCCCCAAGATGTGTCTATTTCCTCGCATGCATTGTATCTGTATGTTCTGGATATAGTTCCACCCAGTATTTTGTTTTTGGCCATAAATAAAATCTGCTTTTTTGCAAGCCTCGTTTTGAGTCTCTCTCTTTGGCATTCTGGTGACTCAAGTATATTTTGGGACCTTACAAAACCATCAACAAAATCTAGTTGTATTGGATTTACCAGTCATCTTTACGACCTGACAGCAAATCACCAGGGTTTTTAGCAAAGGTATGTTTAGACAACAGACAAAGCAAAATCCAAGAATAAAGAAAAATTCAAGGATTAAGATAAATCTGATGATTAGGGGATTGGAGGCTAAAACATAAAGAACGGTTGCTGGAATGGTGTATGTCTAGTTTAATGAAAAGAGGGACTCGGAGTGACAAAGCAGCATTCCAATATTTGAAGGACTGCCCCAAAGAAGAGGGAGTCGAGCTATTCTCCAAAGCATAATGGAGGATTGTCTTTACCAAAATTGACCTTCCAGAATGAACAACTGCATTTCCAGTGAATGAAATTTCTAAAAAAAAACCCAAACTATTATCTTAACTTTGAGTAACAGTAAAGATTTAGGCCGTGATGGTTTTCCCTGTGAAACGAGACAAAATATTTTCTGATCTCTCTCTTCCTTAACCTTTTAATTTCTCCCAACATTTGCTTCTTCATTATCACTTAATGAAGCCCATAAATACAGATCTATCAAAATCAAGGGAAAGGTCAAACTCTTATCCTTCAATGATTAAGATGTGTCTCTGAATAATATCGATCCAAAGTGAAAACCTGGGGGTTAAATGAGTTTTTTTTTCTTTCTTTTTTTCAAGTTTTTTTTATTTTTTACAAAAATATCAAATCAATTAGTGGTAGGTTTCAAAAATTTTTACTACTAGTTCTGTGCATGTGGCTTGGTGGGCATGGCAGGGGAAGAATACTGCAAAATCTCCATTCCCACCCCACTCCGGGGGAAGGATACTGCAAAATCTCCATTCCAGTGGTGAAATGTAAAATTTGTTACTACCGGTTCTGTGGGCGTGACTTGGTGGGGGGTGTTAATGTGACTGGGTGGGCGTGGCCAACTTTTTTTTTTTTTTTTTACTTTTAAAAGCATTTTTTCTACAACCTTAAGAGGTTGCAGGAAAAAAAATGCTTTTAAAAGCCTCTGACGATCAGGCAACTCAGATGGGAGAGGTTGTAGAAAAAATGCTTTTAAAAGCCTCTGACGATCCCAGCTGAGCTGCGCAATCATCAGAGGCTCTTTTTGTACTTTTAAAAGCATTTTTTCGGCCAAAGAGGTTGTAGAAAAAATGCTTTTAAAAGTAAAAAATAAAGCCTCTGATGATCACGCAGCTCAGCTGGGCATGGGGTGGGGGAGGCGCAGGGATTTTTGCTACCGGTTCTCTGAACCACCCGCCGCCATCGCTACCGGATCAGGCAATCCGGTCCGAACCGGGAGCATTTCACCCCTGCTCCATTCCCTCCCCAATCCAGGGGAAGGTTACTGCAAAATCCCCATTTCCTCCCGATCAGCTGGGACTTGAGAGGCAGAGAATAGATGGGGACGGGGCCAGTCATAATTTTTACTACCGGTTCTCCGAACTACTCAAAATTTCTGCTACCAGTTCTGCAGAACTGGTCAGAACCTGCTGAAAGCCACCTCTGAAATCAATGTGAGATCAGTATGGCACCTGAGTGTCATAAATTCTAATACAAATAAAACTAGTAGAATTAATCATAGTTGTTACATTCAGTCAACCTGTATAATTTCTAATAATGATACACATTTATATTAAGTTGCAGTCTGTCATTATTCAATTATTCCATGTTTTCTCTTGTTATTACTTTTATTTTGTTATATAAAAGTGTATACACTAATATTCCCCCTTCTCTTATTTCTATCACTTATTTTAACTTTTAATCATGTCACCTTTTACTAAAGAAACATTTTCTTTCTATCCTACCTAACTACCTAAAAAAAAAGAAAAGAAAGAGAGAGAAATGGAGAAGCAAATCAGAACAACAACAAAAAGGAGAAATCATCTATCCATCGTCTCTTGCCCGCTTCAATACTTTAATTGCTATTCTTTTCTTTTTCTTTTTTTTTTTTTTTTGACTTGCCTCCCAAATTCCTCTCTTGGATCTTTATCTCTGTCTGCATTTGCTTCTTGGCTGTTCAGTCTAGGTATTTCTCTTACTTCTACCCTCTTCCACTGCCTAGCTTCCAAAATTTCTGCCCACGTTCCTAGTTAAATGAGTTTTCCATGTTTTGGCCTCATATTATTGATTGATTGATTGATTGATTTGATTTATATGCCGTCCTTCTCCGGAGACTCAGGGCGGCTTACAGTGCATTAAGCAATAGCCTTCATACTTTTGTATATACCTGCTTAGTAGGGCTTTCGGGTGGCCCCTAAGCGGTGTTCTTTTTTATACAAAGTCAGCTTATTGCCCCCACAGTCCGGGTCCTCATTTTACCTCCCTCGAAAGGATGGAAGGCTGAGTCAACCTTGAGCCTGGTGAGATTTGAACTTGCAGTAATTGCAGGCAGCTGGTGTTACTTAACAGTGCTTTAGTCTGCTGCGCCACCAAGGCTCTCCAATATCCAATATTCTCTCCAATAACTTTTTTTTTCCTCCCCTCCACTTGAAATCCTATTTAACATGTTTGTCATGCTGAAAATCAACTCTGCGTTGAAGGTTAAATATGAAAGAGCTTTATGCATTTACACCGATAGTTATATGAACAATATTTCTCTCTTGAGAAATGAGAGCTGGAAAAATAAACTAGATTCTTCTCTCCCTTGTAGAATTTTGTCTTACGTATACGGATGCCTCTTTTTAACCTTTCAAATCAGGCAGACAAGAGTTCACCGAAAGTGGCAAGCAATCAATCTTTACAGACCATCGGTCTCTTGCTTTACAGTTGTGAAGTCAAGCAAACCCATGTTTCGGTTATCGCATTACGCCAAGCGATGCCAGTCAATTGAGAAAATTGAGTCAAATAAGAGTCAATTGAGGTTAGGTTCTTGACTTGGGGAAAACTTGGATTGGTTGACTTGTTTGCTTTGCTGAATGGGGAAATGAAAAAAAAAAGTTGCATCCGGTCCATTTGGCTTGATTTTTTTCTTTTCTTTTCTGAATAGTTGAATCAATTCTAACCCAGCCGAGTCTTATTAGATTTGATTTCCCAAGCATTTAAGGCAGTTCAGTTCAGGCATTCAATCAAATGGGCTTCGCACTGAAACTACAGGCAGATCTCGATTTACGACCACGATGGAGCCCCAAAATCCTGGTTCCTAAGGGAGACGTTTTGTTAAATGAATTTTACAACCTTTCTTGCAAGAGTTGTTAAGCAAAGAGCAAAGGGAAGAGTGAAGAGAAGGACCAAGGGAGACATGATAGCCGTCTTCCAATATTTGAGGAGCTGCCACAGAGAGGACGGGGTACAGCTATTTCCCAAAGCACCCGAAGGCCAGACAAGGAATCATGGATGGAAACTGATCAAGGAGAGATTCAGCCTGGAAATAAGGAGGAATTTCCTGACAGTGAGAACAATCAACCAATGGAAACAAAAGTTGCCTTCGGAAGGCAACCCCCAGGGATACGACTGATCCTGGATCTCCGTACTTTCCATCGGGCTCTGAAGACTTTCTTGTTTCACGAGCCAGGCTGGCTTAAGATTTTAATTGATTAATTTTATGGGTAAGGGGTTTTAAAATTGGGTAGCCAAATTGATTTAATTATTTTTAAAATTATTTTAATTTTCATACTGTATGTATTTTAACCTTGGCTGTTCACCTCCCTGAGTCCTTCGGGAGAAGGGCGGTATAAAAGAAAAAATAATAAGTAAATAAAAATAAATAACAGATTAACAGAGTTGGAAGGGACCTTATAGGTCATCTAGTCCAACCCCCCACTCAAGCAGGAGACCCTACACCAGTGTTTGTCTTGTTGGGTTGCAGAGCCAAACCAGACAGTTATAGAGGTGCAGATGACAGACTCAATAATTCCTCTGTAGAACTGGATCAGCAGCTCCTTGGGTGGGTGGGGGGTCAAAAGAAAAAGCAAAAGAAAAGCAAATCAGAACAACAACAAAAAGGAGAAATCATCTATCCATCGTCTCTTGCCCGCTTCAATACTTTAATTGCTATTCTTTTCTTTTTCTTTTTTTTTTTCTTTTTTTTTTTGACTTGCCTCCCAAATTCCTCTCTTGGATCTTTATCTCTGTCTGCATTTGCTTCTTGGCTGTTCAGTCTAGGTATTTCTCTTACTTCTACCCTCTTCCACTGCCTAGCTTGTTTGCAAGATGGGGTGGCTATATCAATTAGGTACATAAATGAATGAATAAATATCAGTTCTGATATTTTTGGAATATCGTTTGGTAAAACCAAAGAGGATCTTCTAGATTATCAGTCAAAACATCTCTAACATCTGGAGAGCAGTCAAGGGAAATATACCTTGATTTTTAAAAAGTGCCAGAGGGTGACCTTTTAAGATCCACAAAACAACATCCGTAATTAACAATGCCTATTATTTTGATTGTGCTAACTATCGCCCTGATGCAGTGGAATGTTTTACATTACCCAGTGTCTGAATTAATGCTTCTGTCATGCAGGAAAAAAAAATCCACACGGAAGAACTGAAGTGTTCCAGAGCCACAGGTTTAAAATGGAAAGATCGTACAATAAAATGGTAAGCAAAGCCGTCTCTAAATATTTGGAAGTGAACGTCGGCGACTTGTTCTGTAGACTCGCTTGTTTCCAAGCAAACATCAGAAAAGGAGAAAGACTTGAAATGGGATCTCTTTTCTTTTTGGGAATCACTGAGTGTTTGGCCAAGTGTCAGGGCGATGACCAGGATCCAGAGACAATAGTTACAGATTAACAGAGTTGGAGAAGAAGAAGGAGAAGGAGAAGAAAAGGGAGAAGGGGAAGAGGAAGAGTAGGAAGAGGAAGAAGGAGGAGAAGGAGAAGGAGAAGAAAAGGGAGAAGAGGAAGAGGAAGAAGGAGGAGAAGGAGAAGGAGAAGAAAAGGGGAAGAGGAAGAAGGAGGAGAAGGAGAAGGAGAAGAAAAGGAAGAGGAAGAGGAGGAAGAGGAAGAAGGAGGAGAAGGAGAAGAAAAGGGAGAAGGGGAAGAGGAGGAAGAAGAAGGAGAAGGAGAAGAAAAGGGAGGAGGAAGAAGAAGGAGGAGGAGAAGGAGAGGGAGAAGGAAAGAAGGAAGGACTGGATTTGGGTTTCTTGTGGCTGCCTAATGATGCCAAACTGATGAGGCATTTAACTCTACCCTCTGCTCATCTCCTACAACCATGACTTCATGGCCCTGCTGTGATTAGGAGACTGCAAGACCTGGCCTTGACTGGCTGTTGCATGACTTGTAATAGAATTGAAAATCTGAGACTTTTACAACAGGAAAAAGCTGTATGACGATTTCATCTTCTCCCTTGCTCAGCAAGCGAGGGTGAAAAACAAACAGGTTAGTTCAGAATCAGCTCTTAAGCTTCCAGATTTTTCTGGATGGGATGGGATGAGATAAGATACCGTGTTTTTTTCCCCAAAATAAGACCGGGTCTTATATTAATTTTTGCTCCAAAAGACACATTAGGGCTTATTTTCTGGTTAGGTCTTATTTTGGGGAAAATACGGTACTAAACGCCTCCGTCTGCTGAAGATCTTAACTGGGACTTATTTTTGGGGTAGGACTTATATTATGAACATCCTGAAAAATCATGCTAGGGCTTATTTTACAATTGGGTCTTATTTTTGGGGAAACAGGGTAAGAAGATAAGATAAGATAAGATAAGATAAGATAAGATAAGATAAGATAAGATAAGATAAGATAATCACTTTTATTGTCACTAGATAAGATCACCGTTATTGTCATTTTTTTCTATGAACACACTGGCACACATTGAAAAATGAAATTCTGATGCCCACCCAAGAAAGAAAGGAAGGAAGGAAGGAAGGAAGGAAGGAAGGAAGGAAGGAAGAAAGAAAGAAAGAAAGAAAGAAAGAAAGAAAGAAAGTCTACACACATCCATCCCCACATGGGGTGGGTGGGGGGGAGAAAGCACAGCTACCCTGTTTCCCCGAAAATAAGACCCAACTGGAAAATAAGCCCTAGCATGATTTTTCAGGATGCTCGTAATATAAGCCCTACCCCAAAAATAAGCCCCAGTTAAGATCGTCGGCAGATGGAGGCATTTAGTACTGTAATTCCCCCCAAATAAGACCTAAGTGGAAAATAAACCATCTTTTGGAGCAAAATTTAATATAAGACCCGGTCTTATTTGGGGGGAAACACGGTATATGTATATGCATGTGTGTGTATGGGTATAGACATATGTGTGTGTGTATTAATCACAGTCCATTTTGAATACCTAGCAGAAGAAAGAGTCTTAAGAAGCAGTCAAATTGCGTCTCTAAACTCGAGATCAGAATTGTCTTCCGCCTTGCCTCTACTTACACCAAGTAAAGTTCTTTCTTGCACCCTCCTCGCCTTCCGTGCCTGGAGGGCCTCTGTTGAAGAAGTTGGCCTCCCAGCCCAGGCCTTCTTCCATCTGAGATACTTCCTTCAAAAAGCAGCGCTGTCAGGATCTGACTCAGACGGGGGCTGACAACCGATGGAGGATTTGTATCATATAATCACCGCCTTTCCTTAATCATCGTGAAAGGTGATTGTTGTTTAAATTGTAGGGTAAGTTTCCAGATTTGCGTGTTATGTGGCGGAAAGAGAGAATGAGTAAATACCCAACGGCAGAATCGCCCCCTTTTATTAGCAATTAAGCTTAAATAGGAATGAAATCAGATTTTGGATTTTGTCATCACCTCCATCTGCTGCTTTGGGATGGGCTTCGCTCCAAGTCACCACTCAAAAGCTCAAAACGCAGCCCAGGGAAAAGGTTGGGTGCTGGATACAAGTATTGTGAGGTGCCCATCATGGCAAAATGATCGTTACGATATATCATTGCAAGAGCTGGAATGAGATTCGATGCACGAGGCGCTGAAAATGCCTAAACCCTGACCCTGACCCTGATCATGACCCTAACCCTAACCTTAACCCTAACCCTAACCCTAACCCTAACCCCAACCCCAACCCCAACCCCAACCCCAACCCCAACCCCAACCCCAATCCCAATCCCAATCCCAATCCTAATCCTAATCCTAATCCTAAATTTCCATTTAAACAAAGAGTTGGCTCCCCCCACCTCTTAAATACACCGACTGTGTTAGAACTGCATTTTTTTTTTAAAAAAAGAAAAGAAATAGCATATGGGATAGCCCCACAATTTGGACTATCCTAAGGAGAAGAGAAAAAAAGAGAAGAGAAAAAAACGGATGCGGTGGCTCAGTGGCTAAGACACTGAGCTTTTCTATCGTAAGGTTCAAATCCCTAGTGTAATCCCGTGTAATGGGGTGAGCTCCCATTACTTGTCCCAGCTTCTGCCAACCTAGCAGTTCGAAAGCACGTTGAAAATGAAAGTAGAAAAACAGGGACCACCTTTGGTGGGAAGGGAACAGCATTCCGTGCGCCTTTGGCGTTGAGTCATGCCGGCCACATGACCAAGGAGACATCTTCGGACAGCGCTGGCTCTTCAGCTTTGAAACAGAGATGAGCACCGCCCCCTAGAGTCGGGAATGATTAGCACATATATGCGAGGGGAACCTTTACCTTTACCTTTTAAGGAGAAGAGGGGATTGACTTATTCTACAAATTGTCCAGAGGGCAGAACACGACGTAATGGGTGGAAGTTCATTAAAGAGAGATCCAGTCTAAAACCAAGGAGAAATTTCCTAACAGTGAGAACAATTAATCAGTGGAACAACTTGCCTCCAGAAGTTGTGGATGCTCCATCACTAGAGGTTTCTAAAAAAAGAGATTAGACAACCGTTTGTCTGGAATGGTATAGGGTCTCCTGTCTGAGCAAGGGGTTGGACTAGAAGACCTTTAAGGTCCCTCCAACTCTGCTATGTCCACCTTGTGGAGTAAATCAAATAGCAATCACAATCTATTTTATTAAAAGCGATATTAGCAGAATCTTGCAGATCTGAAAGTACAATCCCCCCCATCTCTTTTACAGCCCAGGATACTAGGGAGGGTCCCTTCTGAGCCTTTTCTCCACCCATTTATGCAGCTGTGGGTTAGGTTGTCTCTCACCTGATTATTCTATAGACATTGCCTCCCTCTTCCAAGGTTTTTCCCACATACCATTACAGCCGTCTCCTTTATAGCCCGAGAAACTAGGGAGGGTCCCTTCTGAGTGTCTTTTTCCACCTGTTATGCAGCTCTGGGCTATGCCATCTCTTATCCAACTGCTCCCTAGGCAGCATCCCCCTGTGTCCCAAGATCTTTCTCACAGGCCATTACAGCTGCCTCTTTTGCAGGTTGAGAAACCAGAGAGAGTCCCTCCTGAGTCTCGTGCCCCACCCATTATGCAGCTCTGGGCTATGCTGTCCCTTATCTGATTATTCTATAGGCATTGCCTCCCTCTCCCAAGGTCTTTCCCACATATCGTTGCAGCCGTCACTTTTACAGCCTGAGAAACTAGGGAGGGTCCCTTCTGAGCCTTTTCTCCATCCATTTATGCAGTTGTGGGCTAGGCTGTCTCTCTTTTTTTTTTTTTTTAAGTTTTCAAATACAAGTTTTTTCCCCCTTTCCCCCCCCCCCTCTTCCCTAACCCCCCCCTCACCACCCATCCCCCCGTGACTTCTTCACAACAATAGGCTATTTCATAACTAATTACATACATAATATCTTTCCTTTCCCTTACTCCCTCCTCAGAATACTGACCCTTAGCATATTATTCTTATAACTCCCATTTTTACGATAATCTGCCCTTTTTCTCCTCCCCTAAACTTATAGTGTATTATTACAATTTAACATTTAATCTTTTATATATATTAATATAACATTTTAAAGCGACCTTCTCCCTACATCCAAATTTAACATTTATTCAGTTCTATCCAATTCCTCCACTCCCCTAAATATATGACTTAAAGATCCTTTTTCTTAGACTAATCAATCAATAAACTAACCTATTTCAACCCTTCAATTCCTACAAAATCATGCAATACAATTCTAAATATAATCCACTGCCCACTTTACTAAGATATACACATATCTATATATGCATTCCATTTTGTAAAAAGAAAAAAGACAATAACTTTAAATTTATAATCCATATAATATCTTCTTTGGTGTCTTTCCACTGGATTGTTAAATCCATCACCCATAATAGGGTAAAATAACATGCTGGTGCAACAGTTTGTTCAAAATCTTCAATCATCTTCGGCTAGGCTGTCTCTTATCTGACCTCCCCCCTGCCCCTTGGCAGTGTCTCTTCGCCCGTCTCCCAAGGTCTTTCCCACATACCATTACAAGGACTAACGGTGGAACCATTCCAACTGCTTGGAACGGCTCCTAATTTAATTCTGACACCGCTGGCAAAGCAACTCAAAAGACATTTGGTGGAGTTAAAATAAATCAGTGTTCCCAGCATCTTTCTGATGTCACTCAACTAGTCAATTACGCCAAAGGAAAGAGCATTTAAAATTGATGCTTCCGAGGAGGTGGGGGGGGAATGGTGTGACACCTTTGGCCTGCAGAGAGTCCTCTTCGCAGAACTCTCTCCAGGTGACCAAGGGCACCTGCCAATTAAATGAAGAAAAAAAAATGGCAAAAAGCTCATTAAAGACCCGTAATGAGAAAGGCAGCAGTTCAACTATCGCTGCTTTTTTTTTGTTTTTGCAAAGGGCAACATTTCACAGGTCTAGGAAGGAGGGAACCTGTGCTTTCCAAGGCTGTTGATGGTAATGTCTTCCAAATGAGCAATGGAGAGCAAAGAGAATGGAATGGAATGGAATGGAATGGAATGGAATGGAATGGAATGGAATAGAATAGAATAGAATAGAATAGAATAGAATAGAATAGAATAGAATAGAATAGAATAGAATAGAATGAGAAGGAAAGAAGGAAGGAAGGAGAATAGAATAAGGAATAAAGAAGGGAAGGGAAGGGACGAGAAGAGAAGTGAAGAGAAGAGAAGAGAAGAGAAGAGAAGAGAAGAGAAGAGGAGAGGAGAGGAGAGGAGAGGAGAGGAGAGGAGAGGAGAGGAGAGGAGAGGAGAGGAGAGGAGAGGAGAGAAGGAGAATAGTATAAGGAATAAAGAATGGAATGGAATGGAATAGAATAGAATAGAATAGAATAGAATAGAATAGAATAGAATAGAATAGAATAGGAAGGAAAGAAGAAAGGAAGGAGAATAGAATAAGGAATAAAGAAGGGAAGAGAAGAGAAGAGAAGAGAAGAGAAGAGAAGAGAAGAGAAGAGAAGAGAAGAGAAGAGAAGAGAAGAGAAGAGAAGAGAAGAATAGAATAAGGAATAAAGAATGGAATGGAATGGAATGGAATAGAATAGAATAGAATGAGAAGGAAAGAAGGAAGGAAGGAGAATAGAATAAGGAATAAAGAAGGGAAGGGAAGGGAAGGGAAGGGAAGGGAAGAGAAGAGAAGAGAAGAGAAGAGAAGAGAAGAGAAGAGAAGAGAAGAGAAGAGAAGAGAAGAGTAGAATAAGGAATAAAGAATGGAATGGAATGGAATGGAATGGAATGGAATGGAATAGAATAGAATAGAATAGAATGAGAAGGAAAGAAGGAAGGAAGGAGAATAGAATAAGGAATAAAGAAGAGAAGAGAAGAGAAGAGGAGAGGAGAGGAGAGGAGAGGAGAGGAGAGGAGAGGAGAGGAGAGGAGAGGAGAGAAGGAGAATAGTATAAGGAATAAAGAATGGAATGGAATGGAATAGAATAGAATAGAATAGAATAGAATAGAATAGAATAGAATAGAATAGAATAGAATAGGAAGGAAAGAAGAAAGGAAGGAGAATAGAATAAGGAATAAAGAAGGGAAGAGAAGAGAAGAGAAGAGAAGAGAAGAGAAGAGAAGAGAAGAGAAGAGAAGAGAAGAGAAGAGAAGAATAGAATAAGGAATAAAGAATGGAATGGAATGGAATGGAATGGAATAGAATAGAATAGAATGAGAAGGAAAGAAGGAAGGAAGGAGAATAGAATAAGGAATAAAGAAGGGAAGGGAAGGGAAGGGAAGGGAAGGGAAGGGAAGGGAAGAGAAGAGAAGAGAAGAGAAGAGAAGAGAAGAGAAGAGAAGAGAAGAGAAGAGAAGAGAAGAGAAGAGTAGAATAAGGAATAAAGAATGGAATGGAATGGAATGGAATGGAATGGAATAGAATAGAATAGAATAGAATGAGAAGGAAAGAAGGAAGGAAGGAGAATAGAATAAGGAATAAAGAAGGGAAGGGAAGAGGAGAGGAGAAGAGAAGAGAAGAAAAGAGAAAAAGAGAAGGAGAAGGAGAAGGAAAGAAGGAAGGAGAATAGAATAAGGAATCAAGAATCAAGAATCAAGAATGGAATTGAATAGAATAGGAAATGGTTATTTGTCTAACTAGTTGGTCAGGCAATATATAAACCAACAATGTATGTTTGCAGTCAGAAAGGTATTATATTGCTTTAAGACTGTATTGCATCATCTTGTATCCTGATTGGCTAAGCTCTGTAGCCAATGTACTTAAGGGAAGTCAGGATCATGGCTTGTGTGGATACTACACCATTTTACCTGCTTATTTGCTGTAACTCTCTACCTGATCTCTCTGCATGATCACAATGTCCGCGTTCCAGAAAACCCCCAACTCCCAGTAAGCCATTTTCCAAAGTTCTCTTTACTAGAATAGGTAAACTGGCACATCTGGGAAATCCTGAATCTGAAAAACCCGGGCTTTCCAAGGCTGCCACACTGTTTGATCATAGCTACATGTTGCTTTCTACTATTTATTGAATGTTTTGATATTGAACTTGTTCCTGTTTTGAAACTCAAGAAGAATTGTTTTATTGTGTATGGACTACAACTGGTAATAAGGTTTTGTTTTTGAAATATCCCTGCATTGATCTTTTAACTCTCGTCTTATCTGTGTATCACTTGGATTGTTTTTGGACTTTGCTTTACTTTTTCTAAAAGTAAAAACTACAACAACTCAGTGTGTTTGTATGTTAACAGTGATTGTTCACAACCACTCCTAGTCGCTTTTCATGCGTTTACTCAAAGGGTACTCTGCTCAATAACCCACAACATCGGTTATGAGCCAAGAATATCCTTAACGAATAGAATAGAATAGAATAGAATAGAATAGAATAGAATAGAATAGAATAGAATTCTTTATTGGTCAAGTGTGATTGGACACACAAGGAATTTGTCTTTGGTGCATATGCTCTCATTGTACATAAAAAGACAAGATACATTAGTTAAGAATCATAAGGTACAACACTTAATGATAGTCATAGGGGACAAATAAGCAATCGAATCATACTAGGAAATAATATCAATATAAATCGTAAGGATACAAGAAACAAAGTTACAGTCATTCAGTCATAAGTGGGAGGAAATGGGTGATAGGAATGATGAGAAGATTAATAATAATGCAGCCTTAGTGAATAGTTTGACAGTGTTGAGGGAATTATTTGTTTAGCAGAGTGATGGCATGGAGGAAAAAACTGTCCTTGTGTCTAGTTGTTCTGGTGTGCAGTGCTCTATAGCGTCGTTTTGAGGGTAGGAGTTGAAACAGTTTATGTCCAGGATGCGAGGGGTCTGTAGATATTTTCACAGTCTTCTTTTTGACTCGTGGAGTATACAGGTCCTCCATGGAAGGAAGGTTGGTAGCAATTGTTTTTTTCTGCAATTCTAACTATCCTCTGAAGTCTGTGTCTGTCTTGTTGGGTTGCACAACCAAACCAGACAGTTATAAGGTGCAGATGACAAACTCAATAATTCCTCTGTAGAACTGGATCAGCAGCTCCTTAGTCATTGTTCTCCCGAAGGACTGGAGCACCTCTAAATCTCTAGCTGTTGCTGAACTGATGCTTCCAACATAACTAGACGGCATGGCCAATGACAAAGAATAATGAGATTTGTAGGCTTCATAAGAAGAAACTATTCGTAGCTCAGGGTTGAACTGGTGGGGTCCTTGGTGCTCTCTTAAGCCTGGTGGTTTTCTTGCACACGTGTCATGACACAACATCATCAGTGCTAGAAGGGAGTGGGCTTTGGGAGGAGGAGGAGGAGGAGGAGGAGGAGGAGGAGGAGGAGGAGGAGGAGGAGGAGGAGGAGGATTATGATGACTAGGATTGTGGGGTCCTTGGCATTTTCCGAGCTCGCTTTTTTTCTTGCAGATGTTTCATGACACAACTAGGTAACATCAGCAGTGCTAGAAGGGAGTGGGGTTTGCGGGGAGGAAGAGAGTCGGAACATGATGGGGGGAGGTTATCAAGGAAGGAAGGGAGGGTTAGAGGGAGGGAGGGAAGAAAAGAAGAGGAAGAGGAGAAAAGACGGATGGATGGATGGATGGATGGATGGATGGATGATGGATGGATGGATGATGGATGGATGATAGATAGATAGATAGATAGATAGATAGATAGATAGATAGATAGATAGATAGATAGATAGACAGATACTGTAGATAGATAGATGATGGATGGATGATAGATTGATAGATTGATAGATACTGTAGATAGATGATGGATGGATGATAGATAGATAGATAGATAGATAGATAGATAGATAGATAGATATACAGACACTGTAGAAAGATAGATGATGGATGGATGGAAGATAGATAGATAGATAGATAGATAGATAGATAGATAGATAGATAGATAGATACTGTAGATAGATGATAGATGGATGGATGATAGATAGATAGATAGATAGATAGATAGACAGACACTGTAGAAAGATAGATGATAGATGATGGATGGAAGATAGATAGATAGATAGATAGATAGATAGATAGATAGATAGATATTGTAGATAGATGATGGATGGATGATAGATAGATAGATAGATAGATACTGTAGATGGATGATGGATGGATGATAGATAGATAGATAGATAGATAGATAGATAGATAGATAGATAGATAGATAGATAGACAGACACTGTAGAAAGATAGATGATGGATGGATGGAAGATAGATAGATAGATAGATAGATAGATAGATAGATAGATACTGTAGATAGATGATAGATGGATGGATGATAGATAGATAGATAGAAAGACGCTGTAGAAAGATAGATGATAGATGATGGATGGAAGATAGATAGATAGATAGATAGATAGATAGATAGATATTGTAGATAGATGATAGATGGATGGATGGATGATGGATGGATGGATGGATGGATGGATATTGGGTTACACAGATCAGTTCCTCATGCAACATTTGGGAAACAAGTATGTTTATTGCAGGAAATGGAATTATGGGAGTTGAATAATTGTTTCAATAGAAGATAATATAGACATCCAAGAGTTGAACTTCAACCAAGCTCAGAGAGCATCAAGGACGCCACAGAATAGTGGTTGCAAGTTCCAAAGAATTAAGCATCATATGAACATTAAGAAAGCTTTCTTTATTTAAAAAAATCAAGTACTGGGAGAGTGGGTGGACTTCTCTTCAGCAGCTGTGTTTGAGCAAAGGGTGGGTAACCATCTCCCAAACAGACTTTCATTTGAGTTCCTCCAAAGAACGGGGGGTTATACTTGATGGCTTCAGGGTCACGTTTCAAGTCTTGGTGTAGCTCCCTTGCCTGGTCTTTTTAGAAAGTGGACACTATTCTAGAAGAGAATATTTGTAGCTCAGGGTTGAACGGTGAGGTCCTTGGTGCTCTCTGAGCTTGGTGGTTTTCTTGCAGACGTTTCATGACCCAACTAGGTTACATCATCAGTGCTAGAAGGGAGGAGGAGGAATGTGAGGTCCTTAGCGCTCTCTGAGCTTGGTGGTGGTTTTCTTGCAGATGTTTCATTATCAACTAGGTAATATCATCAGTGCCAGAAGGGAAGGGGAAGGGGAGGAAGAGGAGGACGACTATGGGGTCCTTGGTTCTCTCTGAGCTTGGTTGTTTTCTTGAAGACATTTCAGGACCCAACTAGGCAACATCATCAGTGGTAGAAGGGATGCCATTTCCTCTCTGTTTACGTACCAGTGGTTTGCCACCCTGTCAAATTCCACAGAAGGCAGACGTTGAAAGAAAAAGAGGATTCTGAATTTTTTCAAAGTTGGGACAGTTGGTATCGGTGGTTGAATAAAAGGATTGAGATGAAGTGAGGGCCTAAGTCAATATGAGGAGAGATAATACTTATCTAGATTGAAAGATAATTGTATGAAAACCATATTTGGGGAATATTTATGTCACCGTCCCAGCACTGACATATAATAAAGGGAGGAGAAGCCTGAACTTTTGCCTCCTAAATCCCTTTGAAGATTCTGTCTCCTCGGAGATGGGAGAGGGGGGAGACATTCCTGTGATCTGACGAAGAAGGAATCAGGAAAGTGACTTGGAAGATAGCCAATGAGAAGCAGAGAATTGGGGATCGGAAAGGGAGGGATTGGGGGGCAAAAGGTCAGTACTGACCACGAAAGAGCCAGGATCAGATTGCTGTGCTCGAATAAAGAGAAAATTTCCTTAAAGATCGGCAGTTTGGAAATTCATTTATTTTGAGATAGCATCGAAACCTGACAATTTACTTTATTCTGTGTTGTGGGCATCATTATTTATTAATGAGGGCAGGAATATTATCTGCCGGGATAGACGTGTTTGTATGTTTAGTGTTATGAATGAGGGAGGGAGGGAGGGAGGGGAATGTATGGTTTTTGTTTTTATGTATAATCAATGTTTTTGTCTTATGTTGATTTTAACTTGGAAAACTTAATAAAATGTATTTTTTTTTAAAAAAAGAAGGCAGACAGTTGCAAAGGAGCAGCATAGGATTCATGCAACAGACACATGGTAACAACTGGAAAAATTGGAATTGTCCAATGTTGCGTTGTGTGTTAAGCCTACCAGCAATCTTGGAAAAGTAGTTTTCGAGGGGAGCTTGTGCTGCAAAGCGAAATATTCATGGCCTGAGCCTTTCGTGCCCACTTCCAAATGAGATATTATTTTTTAAATGGCATCAAATTTAAACCAAGCAAGCAAATTTGCAAATGTTGGATGCTGAGATTCTTTCTCTGTGGCTGTGAAAGCAAAAACAGGTTTTGGGTTATTTTTATTTGCTGAAGGGACCAAATGGCTTTATAAAAAAAAAAGAAAAAAGAAAACCAATTCTACTATTTAGATCTGCATCTCATCCCAGTAACAGTGTTGGAGGATTTATGTCTGATAACATAAATGCAGTTTTCTGTTCCTCTGTGCAGTTTTGATTTAATCCAGATATTTATCGATTAAATCCATTTCACTTTTGAAATAAAATGCCAGGGCTTGAGAGAGAGAAAAAAAAATCCCAGTTCATCCTTTTAATTATGAAAATGCTCAGCTGTTATCAAGTATCATACTGACATACTTCTTCTTCTTTTTTTCCCCCTAGCTAAATGGTCGCTCCGAAACCATCAAGGATTCTAGCGGCTGATCCAAAATATCATCCAATTGAAATATCATCACCACATTGCCCTTCAAATCCAATAGACTGTGATTTCCTGATTGTGACTTCTGAAAAAGCGAAATGCCTTCTCCATTTGCTGTGTCCATCATCTACCACACACGTCTCTGTGAAGGTAAGAAGAACTGGTATCAGGTGCCAACGAAATCAGGAAATCCAGGCAATTCAAATGAATATAAAGGTTGATTGTACGCTAACATTCTCTACAAGAATCTGGACTCTTAACATTTAAATAGAGTAGAGTAGAGTAGAGTAGAGTAGAGTAGAGTAGAATAGAATAGAATAGAATAGAATAGAATAGAATAGAATAGAATAGAATAGAATAGAATAGAATAGAAAAGAAAATATGGAATGGAATGGAATGGAATGGAATGGAATGGAATGGAATGGAATAGAATAGAATAGAATAGAATAGAATAGAATAGAAAATATGGAATGGAATGGAATAGAATAGAATAGAATAGAATAGAATAGAATAGAATAGAATAGAAAATATGGAATGGAATGGAATGGAATGGAATAGAATAGAATAGAATAGAATAGAATAGAATAGAATAGAATAGAATAGAATAGAATAGAAAATATGGAATGGAATAGAATAGAATAGAATAGAATAGAATAGAATAGAATAGAAAATATGGAATGGAATGGAATGGAATGGAATGGAATAGAATAGAATAGAATAGAATAGAATAGAATAGAATAGAATAGAATAGAATAGAATAGAATAGAATAGAATAGAATAGAATAGAATAGAATAGAATAGAAAATCTGGAATGGAATGGAATGGAATGGAATGGAATGGAATGGAATGGAATGGAATAGAATAGAATAGAATAGAATAGAATAGAATAGAATAGAATAGAATAGAATAGAATAGAATAGAATAGAAAATGAATGGAATGCAATGGAATGGAATGGAATGGAATGGAATAGAATAGAATAGAATAGAATAGAATAGAATAGAATAGAATAGAATAGAATAGAATAGAATAGAATAGAATAGAATAGAATAGAATTCTTGATTGGCCAAGTGTGATTGGACACACAAGGAATTTGTCTTTGGTGCATATGCTCTCAGTGTACATAAAAAGACAAGATACATTCGTCAAGAATCATAAGGTATAACACTTAATGATAGTCATAGGGGACAAATAAGCAATCAAATCATACTAGGAAACAGAATATAAATCTTAAGGATACAAGCAACAAAGTTACAGTCATGCAGTCATAAGTCAGAGGAGATGGGTGATAGGAACAATGAGAAGACTAATAGTAATAGTAATGCAGACTTAGTGAATAGTTTGACAGTGTTGAGGGAATTAGTTGTTTAGCAGAGTGATGGCGTTCGGGGAAAAAACTGTCCTTGTGTCTAGTTGTTCTGGTGTGCAGTGCTCTATAGCGTCGTTTTGAGGGTAGGAGTTGAAACAGTTGATGTCCAGGATGCGAGGGGTCTGTAGATATTTTCCCAGCCCTCTTTTTGATTCGTGCAATACACAGGTCCTCCATGGAAGGCAGGTTGGTAGCCATGGTTTTTTCTGCAGTTCTAATGAACCTCTGAAGTCTCTGTCTCTCTTGTTGGGTTGCAGAACCAAACCAGACATTTATAGAGGTGCAGATGACAGACTCGATAATTCAATAATAGGCACTAGATAATAATTATAGATAATAATAATAAAAAAATAGATAATAATAATTCAAATAGGCACTAGATAAGAGTCAACAAAATTCAAGGCAGGATGAACTTAGATCTCTTGTGGGCACGCAGGGACTCGAGACTGATGACGCATTTGACCCTTCCCTCTGGCTCATTCTGGTCATCTTCTACAACTGGTTGGTCCAAGTAGATAGAACTGTGTTTGTGTTGAGAGAGTATTTGGCTGATTGGATCAGGAGGTCTCCCGAATAAAGGCGAATGTACGTGTCCCCGGATAATGTTGCAGGATTCGATCTGGGTCGGTCACCGGGACCAGAGGTTTTGTCTTCCGTGCTTTCAGACTCATGCTGGAGCCCATCTTCAGGGAACTTCACTCTAGCAAATTGTGTGCTGTCAGGTCTCCTTCTGATAATGCTTATCTCTAGTTTTACACTGAGTAGGAAACAGGTTCTCATGATTCTTTTAAGCCTCTAGATCAGGGCTTCCCAACCTTTCCTATTCCCCGCATCCCTAGAATGCTTCTGATATATTCTCGCACCCTTTACAAAAGTAAATATCTGGTTTGAATTATGCATATACACTATAACCGTGATGGCAAACCTATGGCACGCATGCCAGAGGTGGCAAGCAGTGCCCTCTCTGATGGCACATGAGCTGTCACCCCAGTTCAGCTCCACTGCGCATTCATGCATGCGTGCCTCCCACCAGCCAGCTGGTCTTTGCGTCTCTGTCAGGGGGCGGGGGCATGCGTGCATGCACAGAGGGTGGGGCACATGCATGGGTGCCACACATGCATGTGGGGGGGCACGTGTGGGGGGCACATGCACATGCATGTGGGGGTCGTGTGGGGGGCCTTGTGCACATTGTATTTTGGGGTTCGCATGTGCTTTGGGCACCCAGTCCAGAAAAGGTTAGCCATCACTGCACTATAATTTTGAAACTTCTAAATCCAAGTTTTTTCACCCCCCTGGAATATCATCTTGCATCCCCGGTTGGGAACCCTTGCTCTAGATAAGAAATAGCAAATTCCAAGTTTGGAGCAACTTGGTTAGCTAGAGTTAGCATAAGATTTTTAGAAGAAAATAGTTGATGGTATCTACTCTGTTTGACAGGGAGTGTCGTGGAATGTGGTCTGGATTCCCAGGAGGGAGGGGCTGCATTCCAGAGAGCAAAGAGACGTCAAAGATTAGATAATCTTCCAGGGAGGAAGCAATTTAAGATTTGTGATTCTCAGAGTGTATCTTTAATGATGCACATGGTACCGGCCATCCACTCCATCACAGCTTGGGATAAAATCAGGGGTGAAATGCTACTGGTTCGCTCCGGTTCGGTTGAACCAGCAGTTTAAAAAGCTACCGGTTCAGGCAAACTGATAGTTTAAAAAAGCTACCGGTTCCTCTGAATTGGTATTTCCAACGATCAGCTGTGCCGCGGGTTTAGCTTTAGCAGGAAATCCTGCTTTCTAGCTAAGCTAAATCGCGCAACACAGCTGATCCTCCCCCTCGCTGTTCTACTTACCTTCCCAAGCCTCCTTTTGGTACATACTACACATGTGCACGCAGCACGCATTTGGTGTGAATGAGCGTGGAGCGTGGAGCGTGCAAGCGTGACCAGCAAACCAGTAGTAAACCGGTTCAGATTTCACCACTGGATAAAATTGTAGGCGTTTACTTTCAAGGTAATAACGAAAGGGATCTCTTTTTTCATTCCCCCCCCCCATGACAAATACACCAACCTGAATGATCGAAGTGGATTCCACCTGCTTTCCCCTGGCCTTGTGCTGCACTGCAGGAAAACAGTGGATCAGCCTGAGGTTGTCTCAGCTGCCAAGTGATATAATTCCTCGTACGAGAAGGATTACGAACTTAGTTGCAAAAATCACTCTAACGCGATGTTGCTAAGCAATGGGTGACTTGTCACGAAATACTCCAAAGATAATATTTCTTACAAATGAAACGCGGCAGGCAGCATTTCAAAAACACGCCTGGAGGGATTTTAATAAGCACCAACTTATAATAATGATGATTTTGGCACGGATCGGATTGGGTGGCAAGACAAAGCCTCCCACGAATGAGAGAAGAGGGTTTTGGGCTGGACAAATGAGGTGGAACATACCGGCGAAGGTTTTCCGATGAAGCTCGGAGGGGAAGGTGAAGATTAAACGTGCAGCGTTGGGAGCAAAGGACAGTTTGCTTGAAAAGTGGTAGCAAAGATCGGAAGTTATCATAAATGAGCCAAAGGTGACGGAAAGTTTTCTTTCTTCTCGTCCTTGAAAATATTTCAAAAATGCGGCCCTCCCTCCTGAGCTGTTATGAGACACGCATTGAAAGCTGTTGGGGAAAATGGATGGTTCCAGGGGTGAAATCCAGCAGGTTCTGACAGGTTCTGGAGAACCGGTAGCGGAAATTTTGAGTAATTTGGAGAACTGGCAAATGCCACCTCTGGCTGGCCCCAGAGTGGGGTGGGAATGGAGATTTTGCAATATCCTTCCCCAAGGAGTGGGGTGGGATGGAGGTTTTGCAATATTCTTCCCCCAGGAGTGGGGAGGGAATGGGGCAGGGGTGAAATCCAGCAGGTTCTGACAGGTTCTGGAGAACCGGTAGTGGAAATTTTGAGTAGTTTGGAGAACTGGCAATGCCACCTCTGGCTGGCCCCAGAGTGGGGTGGGAATGGAGATTTTGCAATATCCTTCCCCAAGGAGTGGGGTGGGAATGGAGGTTTTGCAATACCCTTCCCCCAGGAGTGGAGAGGAAATGGGGCAGGGGTGAAATCCATCAGGTTCTGACAGGTTCTGGAGAACCGGTAGCGGATATTTTGAGTAGTTTGGAGAACTGGCAAATGCCACCTCTGGCTGGCCCCAGAGTGGGGAGGGAATGGAGATTTTGCAATATCCTTCCCCCAGGAGTGGGGAGGGAATGGAGATTTTGCAGTATCCTTCCCCTGCCACGCCCACCAGGCCACACCCACCAAGCCACACCATGCCCATCAAGCCATGCCCACAGAACCGGTAGTAAAAAAAATTTGAATTTCAACCACTGAATGGTTCCCCCAGCAGAGAGAAGTCGTATCTCATTCTGGAGTGAGTCTTCTCGTCTTCTCATCTTCATAGCCGCCTTCTTCAATCCCATCCTCCCTTTTTGGGCAATTGGGGCTGTGCCAGAGGTGGGTGGGTTTCGCATAATTTTACCACTGGTTTGCCGTGCGCCTAAATTTTACGCATGCGCGCAACTTAGAAAATGTGGCTAAATAGGATGGCATAGCGCCATACCGGTTCAACTGAACCGGTCTGAACCGGCTGAATTCCACCTCTGGGGTGCACTGACTTGATAAGAGACTTTCTGGGGGAGGAAGAAATGGAAATAAATCTTTTGCAAATTTTCCCAATGCTAATTCTGGCACTTCCAAACATGATGTCCATGCATTTCTTCTTTAACGAGGGCTAAGGTCTCTGACATACCTGCTTTTTCGTTTCTTTTTTAAAAGTTTCATGTCTTAAAATTGAACAAAGTGTGGCGTCCGTGGTGCTCTCTGTTTTCCTGGCTGTTTTCTTGCAGAGGTTTCACTGCATAACTGGGTAACGTCCTCAGTGTTGAAAGGAAGGGAGTTTGCTCTTGTTCCTATACAATAGATTGCCGTGATATAAGTTGGTGGGGCGTGTGGTCTTTTCCTTGGCAGTTCTTTGATTTGAGTATTGTTTCCTGCTTGCTTGCCTGGTCCCTGCTTATCTGGGCTGCTGCAGAGGATGTGTTCTGATTCATATAGGTCAATAAATCAATCAGTAGGCACATAGAGATAAACCACATTTACACACCATTCAAAAAAGATAATAAAAAAGCTCTTCCTCATTCTATTCTATTCTATTCATCTTCTATTCTTCCTTCCTTCCTCCTCCGCTTCCACCTATTCTACTCTACTCTCCTCTCCTCTATTCATATTCAATTCTATTCTTCCTTCCTTCCTTCTTCCTCCTCCTCCTCCCCATTCTACTCTACTCTATTTTTCCTTACTTCCTCCTCCTATTCTATTCTATTCTATTCTATTCTATTCTATTCATCTTCTATTCTTCCTTCCTTCCTCCTCCGCCTCCACCTATTCTACTCTACTCTACTCTACTCTCCTCTATTCATATTCAATTCTATTCTTCCTTCCTTCCTTCTTCCTCCTCCTCCTCCCCATTCTACTCTATTTTTCCTTACTTCCTCCTCCTATTCTATTCTATTCTATTCATCTTCTATTCTTCCTTCCTTCTCCATGTATTCTACTCTACTCATATTCAATTCTACTCTTCCTTCCTTCCTCCTACTATTCTATTCTATTCTATTCTATTCTATTCTATTCTATTCTATTCTATTCTATTCTATTCTAATCCAGTCCTGTCCGGTCCGGTCCTGTCCTGTCCTGTCCTGTCCTGTCCTGTCCTGTCCTGTCCTGTCCTGTCCTGTCCTGTCCTGTCCTGTCCTATCCTATCCTATCCTATCCTATCCTATCCTATTCTAATTAATTCTAATCTTATTCTATTCTAATTAATTTTAATCTTATTCTATTCTCCTTCCTTCTTTCCTTCTCCTTCTCCTCTCTCTTCCCTTCCCTTCCCTTCCCTTCCCTTCCCTTCTCTTCTCTTCTCTTCTCTTCTCTTCTTCTCCCTTTTCAAGTCCCAGCTCTTGTGCCTCTTGCTCCTTCTCTTCATCTGACGAGTGACAATATCAGTGTCTTTATGCACACACACAAGACAGAGACACCATAGGCAGCTTGGTTCTTGGTTGCACACTCAACATATTTTATTCTAACCATTCCCCCCACAACACCCCGTCTTCTTATTTAGAGCTGCTCAGGTTATATTTTATTTGTGGAATACTGTATGTGCTGTTTGTGGAATATGTTTTATGGGGCTATTCAATGGCTGTGCCGTGCCTCCTGTTTTATTGACAGAGTTGTATTTTAATTTTGCTTTTCTTTACAAAAAACCTGTGAGGCTCCCTTATGCATCGTCACGGCAAGGTGAGAGATAAATACCGAAGTGAATCAATAAAAATAAAAATATCCTATTGACTGAGGAATCATACAGGTTTCAGAAAATGCAAAAGGTCGGGATGGAGAATTCAAGAGCTTGATTTAGCAGGAGGCGGAGCTTTAAAGGAGGAACAACTTTGCTTCTACATTAAGCTCCGCCCCACCACTACTTTAGTCTAGTGGTAAAGGCACCAGCTAGATATCAGGAAACAGTGAATTGCAGTCCCGCCTTAGGCACGGAAGCCAATTGGGTGACTTTGGGCCAATCACTAGGAGACTGGAAGTTCTAGTCCCACCTTAGGCATGAAAGCCAATTGGGTGACTTTGGGCCAATCACCAGGAGAGGGTGAGTTCTAGTCACTCCTTAGGCATGGAAGCCAATAGGGTGACTTTGGGCCAATCACCAGGAGACTGGAAGTTCTAGTCCCACCTTAGGCATG
Organism: Arizona elegans; assembly: GCA_022577455.1. Lineage (NCBI taxonomy): Eukaryota > Metazoa > Chordata > Lepidosauria > Squamata > Colubridae > Arizona > Arizona elegans. Next base: position 8,032,699 of record JAKOOJ010000026.1, read on the forward strand.
AAAGCCAATTGGGTGACTTTGGGCCAATCACCAGGAGAGGGTGAGTTCTAGTCACTCCTTAGGCATGGAAGCCAATAGGGTGACTTTGGGCCAATCACCAGGAGAGGGTGAGTTCTAGTCACTCCTTAGGCATGGAAGCCAATTGGGTGACTTTGGGCCAATCACCAGGAGACTGGAAGTTCTAGTCCCACCTTAGGCATGAAAGCCGATTGGGTGCCCTTGGACCAGTCCCTCTCTATCTCTCAGCTCAATCCACCTCACAGGGTTGTTTGGAATTATTTGTAAAAATAATAAAAGGCAGAATATGAATAATAAATAAAAAAGATGATTTAAACAAAGCTCATAAATCAATCGGTCTGCAGATCCAATTTTCTCCATCCTTCATCGAAAGAGTGAGAAAGATTTTGAAATCGAGAATTTTGATTTCAAGAATCCCAAAAATAAGACTATATTTAATGATTTTTTTCACCCCAGTGAGCTTCTTAATAATCTAATGGGCCGAGGCCCAGAGGTTGGGGACTCCTGCCCTAAACTCCATCTTTCCACCCTGTTTCTCAGGGTCTTTCTCATACACCCTCCTCCTTTACAGCCTGAGAAACTAGGGAGGGTCCCAGCTGCAACTCCATCTTTTTATCTGACTTTTTCCTTGCCAGTTTCTCTTTGCCTAGTTTTCCAGGCTGGTAGTTTCCACAAGCTGCATTTTAATGGTTGCTTAAACTCTCTTTTTGAGGGCACGGTGGCTCAGTGGCTAAGATGCTGAGCTTGTCGATCGAAAGGTTGGCAGTTCAGTGGTTCGAATCATTAGTGCCACGTAACGGGATGAGCTCCGGTTCCTTGTCCCAGCTTCTGCCAACCTAGCAGTTCAAAAGCAGGTAAAAAATGCAAGTAGAAAAATAGGGACCACCAGACAGCGCTAGCTCTTCGGTTTGAAATGGAGATGAGCACCGTCCCCTAGAGTCAGGAACAACTAGCACATATGTGCCAGGGAAACCTTTCCCTATCTATCTATCTATCTATCTATCTATCTATCTATCTATCTATCTATCTACCTCTATTCATATACATCTGTCTCTCTCCCCAGCTCTCTTTTCTGCAATTATGTCCATCCATCCATCTAGATCTATCTATCTATCTATCTATCTATCTATCTATCTATCTATGCAGTGGCTCAGTGGCTAAGATGCTGAGCTTGCCGATCGAAAGGTCAGCAGTTCAGCGGTTCGAATCCCTAGTGCCGCGTAACGGGGTGAGCTCCCGTGACTTGTCCCAGCTTCTGCCAACCTAGCAGTTCGAAAGCAGGTAAAAAAGGCAAGTAGAAAAATCGGGACCACCTTTGGTGGGAAAGGAACAGCGTTCCGTGTGCCTTTGGCGTTGAGTCATGCCGGCCACATGACCACGGAGATGTCTTTGGACAGCACTGGCTCTTCGGCTTTGAAACGGAGATGAGCATCGCCCCCTAGAGTCAGGAACGACTAGCACATATGTGCGAGGGGAACCTTTACCTTTACCTTTAAAAAAAAATAGCGATTTAGCTTTCTCTGCAGGTATGCCTTTATGATGTGTGTGTTTATGTGTGAATTGTGGTTGGCTTTTGGTTTTGCGAGACCGCAGGGAGAAGGGACTTTTGCAGTGTCTCCGAGTAGTAACATTCCCATGACTGATAATGACGAAGAGGATGCTGATGATGGAAAACTGTGATGCAAACAACAGGGGGGACTCGCCCCCCACCCCCTCCCTCGCCGCCCCACCCCTCCACCCCGTTGGCTTGCTGCATGCAGGCAGAGTCTCTTCTAACGGGATACGACATCATTATCTCCATTCTACAACGCATCCATCTACAACACCGTCCTTTCAACTGTGTTCCAAGAAGGCTCCCCACCCATTTGCACCACTCAGGTGACCCTGAGGACAAAGATAAAACTCCAAGTGGCCTCAATGACCCTCTCAAAGGATGCAAATGACCAGCTGTCTGCAAGGAGCATCAATCCTTCCATTCCCCACCATCCAGTCAGGCGGAAGAAGCTTCTTGGATGAGAAGTGAAACGTCTTCAAAGAAAAAACCAGAAAGTCCAGTTGCCTCTTGAAAAAGCCCCTTTGGGACAACCCTGACCTTGAGGACTCAGAATCTCTACAGACTTTTAGCTAGGCAATTTGGGATGAACACTCTTGGAACGGCGTAGGAGTAGGAATGGATTTCCAGAGGGAAAAAATTGCAGACTACAGGGACCGTTTGCACCACTCAGGTGACCCTGAGGACACAGATAAACCTCCAAGCGCTTCAAGGACCCTCTAAAACAGTGTTTCTCAACCTTGGTAGCTTGAAGATGGGTGGCCTTCAACTCCCAGAATCCCCCAGCCAGCGCTGCTGGCTGGGGGATTCTGGGAGTTGAAGTCCACCCATCTTCAAGCTACCAAGGTTGAGAAACATTGCTCTAAAAGGATGCAAATGACCAGCTGTCTGCAAGGAGTATCAATCCTTCCATTCTCCACTATCCAGTCAGAGCTGAAGAAGCTTCTTGGATGAGAAGCGAAACATCTTCAAAGAAAAACAGAAAGTCTTGGGGGGGGGAAAGCACCCTGACCTGAAGGACTGAGAATCTCCAACGGGAGGGAGAGAGCGCTCCGAAGTCGGGACAAGGACCAGGCGCTTCCATAATATCCCGTCCCCTGAAGCCAGGCAAGGAGTTGCGCCCCTGGGACCCTTGGAGCATCTCCTTGGCCCTCTCCCCGACCCAGTCTAGATCTGGCAGAGCCCCCCTCCTCTTCCTCCTCTTCCTCCACCCCCACAACCTCTCCAGACGCACAACCCGTGCCCCCGGCCACGCGGAATCCTCCATCCCCAGCTCGCTACTGTGCTGCGTCTTGACGCGCGCGGGAGGGAGCTCCGTGCCCGAGCCGGGGGAGCGCGCCTCCCCGCTCGCCAGCGCCCCGGCCGGCCCTCCAAGGCGACGCCTCCGAGACCCCACTCCCTTTTCCCCCGCCCGCCGCCCCCGCTCCGCCCTTCTTTCGCAAAGCTTTGCCGTTGCCGCGACCGAAAAGGACTTCTCCGGGCTCAGCTGCGCTCTCTCTTCACTGACCCGGCGGCTGCGTCTCGGTGTTGCTGGGTGGTGACTGCGCGCTTCTTCTTCCTTTTTTTTGGGCAGCTGTCGGAGCGCGACGCCCAGCCCCAGCTGGGGAAGGAGTGAGTGGGGGGACGATCTCAGCCGCGCGCGATCCAGAGCCGAACGACGGATTCCTCGCAGCTCCCAGAACTCTGAGACGCTTCTGGGAGCGCCCGGGAGCCTTTAGTCCGCGATTGTTGCTTGCCTGATTTGCCTGCCTGCTTGCCGGGCGCACCGGTTGCGCCAGAAAAGTTGGAACCGACGCCGGGGATTGGATCCCACTCCTCGAATCTCTGGACGCTGGTTCCTCCGGGCACAGCTGAGCCGACGACCCCCCCCCCCCCAAACTCCCCACCCCCCGCAGGAGCTTCTGCCACTGCGCCCCCCCCCTCCGGACCCCATCCTCATCTTCTTGAGGACGCGCGGGGGGCTGGAGAGGAGGGGGCTGTTGCTGTTGCTGCTGCTTCTTCTGCTGCTGCTGCGAGGGGAGCGGCTTCCCCCCAGCGACAGTCCCCGCCGGCAGCGCTGAAACGCGGATGTCGCCCTCCGCCTCTTCCCCTTTGCGGATCGCCGGCGGCGCCCGGCGTCTTCCTCAGCCTTCCTCGGCGGCTCCGCGGCTGCGGGCGGCGGCGGCGGTGGTGGAAGACGACGACTGAAAGGGATGTTGGGCAGCTGTTGGCCCCGGCCCTGCCTGCCCCCCCAGGAGATGTTTCTGATGCTCGCCTTTTGCTTGGCGACGCGGCGGACCTTGGCCGCCCCCACCCCCACCGCCGAGGAGCTGGCGCGGGGAGTTGTAAGTGGGGCTCGTTTCTCTCTCTCTCTCTCTTTTTTTGGGGGGGGGGTTGTCTTCTGCGCGAAGGGATCTCTCCAGGGGATGGGGAGGGGGGGCCAAGCGGCGAGCAACCCCGCTTCATCCGATCAGAAGGTCGGGACCAGAGACCCCCCGCATCCATCGACATCGATGGGTGTAAGGGAGATCCCGCTTGGCTTAGCGAGGGTCCCTCCCGAGTGTGTGTTTGTGTGTGTGGGGGGGGGGATAGAGGATGTACGGGGTCCTTTCCCCCTTTTGGAGGAGCAGATCGGAAGCCAGCTGTTCCATTCCTCCCGGGGCTTCCAGCGGTCGGCAGAGATGAAGGAGAGAAATTGTCTCCCCTTCTGAGGTGAGGGTGACGGGTGGATCTTCTCCAGGAAAGGAGGGAAGGAGGGAGGGAGGGAGAGAGAGAGAGAGAGAGAGAGAGAGAATCAGAGAATGAGAGTGAGAGAGACACAGAGAGAAAGAGAGGGAGGGGAGAGAGAGAGGGAGAGAAAGAAAATCAGAGGGAATGAGAGTGAGAGAGAGACAGAGAAAGAGAGGGGGAGAGAGAGAGAGAAAATCAGAGGGAATGAGAGTGAGAAAGAGACAGAGAGAGAAAGAGAGGGAGGGAGAGAGAGGGGGGAGAGAGAATCAGAATGAGAGTGAGAGAGAGACAGAGAGAGAAAGGGAGGGAGGGAGGGAGGGAGAGGGAGAGAGAGAGAGAATCAGAGAGAATGAGAGAGAGAGACACAGAGAGAGAAAGAGAGGGAGGGAGAGAGAGGGGGGGAGAGAGAATCAGAGAATGAGAGTGAGAGAGAGACAGAGAGAGAAAGGGAGGGAGGGAGGGAGGGAGAGGGAGAGAGAGAGAGAAAATCAGAGGGAATGAGAGTGAGAAAGAGACAGAGAGAGAAAGAGAGGGAGGGAGAGAGAGAGGGGGGGAGAGAATCAGAGAATGAGAGTGAGAGAGAGACAGAGAGAGAAAGGGAGGGAGGGAGGGAGAGGGAGAGAGAGAGAGAGAATCAGAGAGAATCAGAGAGAGAGAGACACAGAGAGAGAAAGAGAGGGAGGGAGAGAGAGAGGGAGGGAGGGAGGAAGCTGGTCGAGCTGGCAGCGGGTTGGCAGAGCCGGAGGGAGGGTGAGAAACAGGTTGTCTTGCGGTCCTTGCATCTCAGCCCCCACTCGGGACATCTTCTTAGCCACCAGATCAGTTTCTAGGTGCATGAATTGCTCTCACGCACCTCTCTCTCTCTCTCCTCCTTCTGGCTGCCCTGTTTCGGGGCACACCTCGTAAAGAAGTCTCCTTAAGTTTTAATGCCACTTATCTCGCTCCCCCCACCCCCGGGAGAGTACCGATTTTCTCTGGGACTTGAAGGGAAGCCCTGTTGAACCTCAGGTGGGACTAGCCCCCTGCACAGTGTTTCTAGGGCTGGAGACGGTTGCTGTGGAGCTGGTACCCCTTCCTCTTGCCCCACTTGCCCTTCCTTTAAATCCCAAGGAAGCCTCAACTTTTCTCAGCATCCCTCTGTTTTCTTCGTGTCCTGGGTGGGAAGGAGATGAAAAAAAATCTTAAATCGGTTGAAGGATTCTTTGGAGTTGATACTAAATGCTTTCCTCCCCCCCCCCCCACCCCGCATCACTTGGATAGAAAGATATCCTCAAGGGCGCACTCTTGCGCCCAGAGAAGGAAATGGTGGCTTCTCTCCCCCCTCTCTCTCTCTCCCTCTCCCTCCCTCCCTCCCTCCCTCCCTTTCTCCCTCTCCCTCCCTCTCCCCCTCTCTCTCTCCCTCTCCCTCCCTCACTCTCTCTCTCCCTGTCCCTCTCCCTCTTTCTTTCCCTCCCATTCTCTCTTTCCCTCTTCCTCCCTCCCTCCCTCTCCCTCCCTCTCGCTCTCATCCCTGGTATCTAGAGATGCTTCCGTTTCTTGCCTCCAGCCCTCTGTCTCGCCCTGCCCCGTTACCAAAAACAACTGCAACCTCCTTTTTTCCCCCGGGTAGAAGAGGACCCTGTGTGTATATATGTGTGCGGGGGGGTGGGGAGAGAGAAGATGCATCTCCCCCAATGTAGCTTTACAAAATGGCTCAGCCAGCAAACACAACACATCGGGCTCTCGGTGCCTGACTCCCAAACCATGTCGTGGGATCGGGCCGTGCTTATTCCAAACCTCTTCGACTTGTCTTTGGTTTATAGTTGGATAGCACTTTCTCTTTGATTTGGGGGGACGGGTGGGTAACAAAGGGCATTCGGGGACAACGGTGGCCTTTCCACGGCGAGTTGAAATGGAGCTCAGTCTTGAAAGAGCCAGATCTGTTCCTCTGGTTGGAGGAGTGATGAGCTGTTTGTATTTTGGCTCATGCTGGGATGTGTATGGGTGAAATGGTTGGTCCAGAGTGGTGGTCAGAGGCAGCTGAAGGTCCAAACCTGCAGGGGGGAAGGCTGATCTTTTAGCACAGTGTTTCTCAACCTTGGAAGCTTGAAGATGGGTGGACTTCAATTGAAGTCCACCCATCTTCAAGCTTCCAAGGTTGAGAAACACTGTTTTAGCATCTCTTGAGATTCGTGTAGCATGGACCCTCTACAATGGGCCGACTCCTCCATCTTTCCTCCATGTTAATCAACATTTGGCAGGCCCCAGATGAGGCAAAGACAGCACCGTCCCCTCCAGTTGACCATCTCTGCTCCAGTAGGGATGTCTAGAGCCGTGCTCGCCAACCGCGAGAACATTTTGGTGGTCCGCAGAAAAATTATTTGCATTTTTATATTGCACTAAATACTATTTATCTTTTTAAAAAATTCATATTAGTGGTCCGCGGGATTTAAAATTGTGAATTTAGTGCTCCCTGAGGTCCGAAAGGTTGATAACCCCTGGTCTAGAAAGCTCCAATGACCGGTGCAAATTGAGATAGTCTGAAAGTGGAACAAGTCAACAGATTCTGCTTGGGCTCGAGAACATGAGAGTTTGAAGCTATAACTAAGGGCTATGATGAAGGTTGCCCAAGCGATTGGACTAATGGAAATGGTCATAACCATCTCCTGAAGGGAACATTTCAATGCCCAAATAAAACATGTTCCAGAGGAAAGGAATCGTATCAGTGAGGATGCTGATGGAGCACCCAACGTCTTGAGATAGCTAGGCTGGAGAATATCTTCTGCTAGTTAGTGAACTGGAATACGTCATTTAGGCATGGGATATATGTAGGCTCCTAGCATTCTTCAGTGTTGACCACTCGTGTGGTTGTCATTCCAGCAACATCTGGAAGACCGCATGTTCTCCAATCTTGGAGCATAGCGCCAAGCTAAGCAAATTGAGTTCTTTTTTTTTTTTTAACTTTCGATCCTTGGGAGAACCCATATTGAACAGGGATTATTCCACCGTTCCACTTAATTTAATATGGGTTGGTAGCATTCCCTAAGGAAAGACCACTCTTAGTGCTCCCAAGAGGCATCTACTTCTGCAGCTGGTACTTTTATCTGGAGAAGAATCCACATTGCTATCATTAAGTGAATCTGTTCTAGTGCCATGCATATACTTTGCCTCCTCCTCCTCCTCCTCCTCCTCCTGATGTAGACACAGAAAACTGCTAGTTTGATGCAAATCCAGATGGCTTCGCTTGACTGTTATTACTCTGAATTACCCTCTTACTATCCGTCTTCTTCTCCTGAGCCCAAATTTTATTCATGGTGGCACTGGGTGGTTGAGGTGATTTTGGGTGGCGATGTAGGGTACGGCGATCTGTGTATGTTACATATATACATACATACACACATACATATATATATAATTGAGACTCGTTCATAACTGCTGTTCTTGTCACTGGAGATGCTTGCTCATGACTGGGTTGATGGCAAAGAGCTGGTGATAATGTTCAAACGTGAACGGTCATTGGCGCCACTGAAAATGCTGCCTTCCTTCCTTCCTTCATTTTGGTGCTGCCTCGATGCCTGCTTTATTCTTGAAGGTTTGGGAGGTTGAAGGGTTCTTGGTGCTCTCGGAATTTGGTGGTTTCCTTGCAGATGTTTCGTGACCCAACTAGGTAACATCATCAGTGCTAGAAGGGAGGAGGAGGAGGAAGGGGGAGGGGGAGGAAGAGGAGGAGGAGGACAACGACTGTGGGATCCGTGATGCTCTCTGAGTTTCATCTCTGCGTTTTCACCTCTGAGTTTGCAGATGTTTCATGACCTTACTTGGTAACATCATCAGTAGGTAATCAGATGTTACCTACTTGGTAACATCACTGATATTACCTAGTTTGGGTAATGAAATGTCTGTAAGAAAAAAGCCAAGCTCAGAGAGCACCAAGGATCCCACAATCCTCCTCCTTTTCCTCCCTTCCTCCTCCTCCTCTTCCTCCTCCTCCTCCTCCTGCTCCTCCTCCTCCTCTCTCTCTACAAACCCCACTCTCTTCGAGCACTGATGATGTTATCTAGTTTGGGTCATGAAACTTCCACAAGAAAACCCCCAAGCTCACAGAGCCTCAAGGTCCCCTCGTTTTCAACCCTGAGCTACAAATATTCTCCTTTATTTGGGAGGTGAGTTTGCTGCTAGGGATGAGCCAACCAGTGAACAGAAAAGTCAGATCTTTTTTCCAGAGTCCATCCCTCCATTGTAGTTTTGAAGGCCTTGAAATGGGGGTCTGCCTGGGTTGTACTTTTTGATCCAAGCCCATTTAAATTGACCTGTGCCCAATCCTCACCTCCACCTTGCTTCATAACACTCTTGATCCTTTCAACCATGCCGTTTTCTTGGCAAGGTTTTTGGAAGGTCTTTGCCACCGTTCCTAGGGCTTGAGAGAGAAGGATTGGGCCAAAGTCACCCACCGGACTTTATAGTTACGGCAGGGCTAGACCCATGTGGGACGTGGTGGCTCAGTGGCTAAGACTCTGAGCTTGTCGATCGAAAGGTCATCAGTTCAGCAGTTCAAATCCCTAGTGCCGCATAATGGGTGACCTCCCATGACTTGTCCCGGCTTCTGCCAACCTAGCAGTTCGAAAGCAAGTAGAAAAATAGGGACCATCTTTGGTGGGAAGGGAACAGCGTTCCGTGCGCCTTTGGCGTTGAGTCATGCCGGCCACATGACCACGGAGACGTCTTCGGACAGCGCTGGCTCTTTGGCTTTGAAACGGAGATGAGCACCGTCCCCTAGAGTTGAGAACGACTAGCACATATGTGTGAGGGGAACCTTTACCTTTACCTTTAGAACCCACAATCTCCTGGTTTCTAGTCCAGTGCCTTTCATCATTGCACCAATCTGGTTCCTTGTTTTGATGCTTCCAAGTCAGCCTTGAAGCCTTATGAATGAGCAAGTTTCCATCGCTTCCTTTTGCAGCATTTTTGACAGTGGCTTGCCTTCTTCTTCTTCCTCCTCCTCCTCTTCTTCTTCTTCTTTCTTCTTTCTTCTTTCTTCTTCGGAAGAAAGGCAATTTTAATACTACATCTCTGGAAGTTCTTCAAAACTGGGTCTATCTATCTATCTATCTATCTATCTATCTATCTACCTATCTATCTATCTATCTATCTATCTATCTATCTATCTATCTTCTTTTATATTGATCTATCTATTGGCTAGGTTAACCTGTTACATCAACCAACCACCATAACTGAGTTCACAACTTCTATTAAAGTAAGCACCAAGCAGGCCACATGATAGCATAGCCAAAGTACAAGCCAGTATAATTGGTGTTGTATGGAGGCTGACCTCCCCTCCCCAGTTCTTAAGAGGGAGGGAGGGAAGGAGGGAGGGAGGGAAGGAAAGAAGGAAGGAAGGAAGGAAGGAAGGAAGGAAGGAAGGAAGGAAGGAAGGAAAAAGAGAGAAAGAAAGAGAGGGAGAGAAAGAAAGAAAGAGCAGGAAGGAAAGAAAGAGAGAGAGAGAAAGAGAGAAAGAGAGAGAGGAGAGAGAAAGAAAGAAAGAAAGAAAGAAAGAAAGAAAGAAAGAAAGAAAGAAAGAGAAAGAAAGAGAAAGGCAAAATAGCTGTTGGATGAAAAGCTCTTTTGGAAATGCTACCTTCTAATTAGTGCATTTGAAATTGGGATTATCTGGGTTCTTTTGGAGCTTGGAAGATGCTGCTGGAGAGCGTTCAGGGAGCTTTTCTGCTCTCCTTGTCTTGCCTACGAAGCAGAGCCAGCTTAGTTTTCAGGTACAGTTTGGCTCGCCTCTGTTTTATTTTATGAAAATGTAAACCTAGCTTCTGCAGCCCCCTAGGGGCCGTTAAAGCCACTTCTGTTGCATGGTATCAAAGCTCTGTGAATTAAAGTGGCAATTCAAGAAGAAGAAGAGGAGCTATAAATGGGTTTCCAACTCTCAGACTTAATCAGGGAGGGAGGGAGGGAGAGAGAGAGGGAAGGAAGGAAGGAAAGAAATGGGGAAGGAAGGAAATGGGGAAGGAAGGAAGGAAGGAAGGAAATGGGGAAGGAAGGAGATAGAAAAGGAAGGAAGGAGATGGGGAAGGAAGGAGATAGGGAAGGAAGGAAGGAGGGAAGGGAAGGGAGGGAGGGGAATGAGAAGGAAGGAGGGAGGGAGGGAGATGGGGAAGGAAGGAGATAGGGAAGGAGGGAGGGAGGGAAGGGAGGGGAATAAGGAAGGAAGGAGATGAGGAAAGAAGGAAATAAGGAAGGAAGGAAGGAAAGGGGAAGGAAGGAGATAGAGGAGGAAGGAAGGAGATAGGGAAGGAAGGAGGGAGGGAAGGGAGGGAGGGGAATGAGAAGGAAGGAAGGAGGGAGATGGGGAAGAAAGGAGAGGGAAGGAAGGGGGAGTGGAGGGGAGGGAGGGGACAGAAGGAAGGGAGGAGAATGAAAAGGAAGGAAGGAAGGAGATAGGGAAGGAAGGAAGGAAGGAAGGAAAGGAGGGAGGGATCTATGGGTGCCTTCCTTCAAATACCTGCTCATTTCTTAAAGCATTTTGCTCCCTGCAGAGGGCATGTTTGCCTGCGTGCTATTAAACCGCCTCACCAAAACTGGAGCAGTTACAGAATCTCTCCACCCGATAACTTTTCCCCTCCGTCTGGGAAATCCGAGCTCTGCAGAATCAGAAAAGGTCATCGATAGATAAAACTCTTGTGGAATGGGATTGGCTGCATGGCAAAAGCAAGCGAGATCAATTTCCTTCTCGGCTCCGATCCCTGCAGGATTAAGCAGCTCTTGCCCTACCAATAAAACCTTTCGGATGAATTTTTTCCTTGGTTTTAAAGGCTTTGTTATGGTCAAGCTAGCAAGAATTGTTAGTAATTGAGCGAGACGTCCCGGAAAATTATAAAAAGCATCTTGTGATTTGATGGTGGGAAATTACCGTATAAGGAGAGTGTTCTTTCTCCCAAAGAGAATCTGATCTTGGAATGTGATTTTGTAAGGCAAATTGGCAATCCGAGGCCCTTGAAATGGATGAACTGAAAAAAAAAGGAGGGACCTCAGCATCCATAATCCCCCAGCCAGCATACTGGGGGACCTTTATGATGGGAATTCTGGAAGTCCTGCAGTCATCCCTTTCAAAGTTCATTCATTTCAAAAGCCGCAGATGGTTATTCAAGTTGCCTTAAAGTTTACATGGAAGTGTCTTCAACTATTGTTTGCGTTAGTTTCTTAGCTTCTCTAACCATCATGTAAGCAGAATAATAAGCTGCTTATACTAATGTATAATTATACTAATACTGAGCCGAGATGGCGCAGTGGTTAGGGTACAGTACTGCAGCTACTTCAGCTGACTGCTAGTTCAGCCGATCAGCGGATCAAATCTCACTGGCTCAAGGTTGACTCAGCCTTCCATCCTTCCGAGGTGGATAAAATGAGGACCCAGATTGTTAGGGGGCAATATGCTATTTAGTATGCTGTCTTTGGCGTAAGCCACCCAGAATCCTCGGAGAGTGGGCAGCATAGAAATATGACTAATAAAATAAAATAAATAATAAAAAGCCTATAAAACTAGATTCCATTATCCATAAAGCCTCAGTAAGACCAAACCTAGAATCCTGCATCCACTTTTGGTCACCACACTATAAAAACAATGTGGAGACTCTAGAAAGAGTGCAGAGAAGAGCAACCAGGATGATGAGGGGACTGGAGGCTAAAACATACAATGAACGGTTGCAGGAACTGGGCCTGGCTAGTCTAGGGAAGAGAAGGACCAGGGGAGACAGGATAGCAGCCTTCCAATATTTGAGGGGCTGCCACAGAGAGGAGGAAGGGGGCCAAGCTATTCTCCAAAGCACCCAAAGGCCAGACAAGAAATAATGGCTGGAAACTGAACAAGGAGAGATTCAACCTGGAAATAAAGAGAAATTTTCTGACAGTGAGAACAATCAATTGGTGGAACAGAAGTTGCCTTCGGAAGTTAGGGAGGGTGTAAACTGTTGGAAAAAAGCCACAGCGGTGCGTTACAGCTGCACAAATTGTAATTGGCGAAAACAAGCATCTGTGGAAACTTGGAAGGAAGAATGGAATGCAACGTTTAGTGTCGCAAACCTGTGTGAGTTGTGCACATCTGCAAATCGGAAACGCTAGTGAATATTTCTTAAAAATGCATTCTGTTTATCCAGGTTGAAAGTCAAGCGGCGTTGCAGTCACGGATTATGGCCTATCTTCGGTGAAATAATGAAGTAGATGGACCTATGAAAAGGTTTATATTTGTAACACAGATAATCCTCGATTTACGACCACAGTGGAGTCCCAAGTTTTCTTAGGCTCAGTAAGACATTTGTTAAGGGAGTTTCACCTCATTTTAAGACCTGACTTCCTGCAGTGCAGTGGTGGGTTGCTCCCGGTTCACACCGGTTCGCAAGAACCGGTAGTAAAAATTTGTAGTAGTTCCGAGAACTGGTAATAACATTGGCTGGCCACGCCCCCGAACCGGTCCCCAGCCCGGTCGCCGGTCGCTTATCCCACCCACCTCATCAGAGGCTTTTTTTTTTTAAAGCATCTTTTCTACAACCTCTTTGGCCGAAAAAATGCTTTTAAAAGTAAAAAAAAAAAAAAAAAGTCTCTGATGATCCCGCGGCTCAGCTGGGATCGTCAGAGGCTTGTCAAAGCATTTTTTCTACAACCTCTTCAGCCAAAGAGATTGTAGGGGGAAAAAATGCCTTTAAAAGCCTCCGGCGATCCCAGCTAAATTGCCTGATTGGCAGAGGCTTTTCAAAGCATTGTTTTCTGCAACCTCTTAAGGTTGTAGAAAAAATGCTTTTAAAAGTAAAAAAAAAAAAAAAAAGTCTCTGATGATCCCGCGGCTCAGCTGGGATCGTCAGAGGCTTGTCAAAGCATTTTTTCTACAACCTCTTCAGCCAAAGAGATTGTAGGGGGAAAAAATGCCTTTAAAAGCCTCCGGCGATCCCAGCTAAATTGCCTGATTGGCAGAGGCTTTTCAAAGCATTGTTTTCTGCAACCTCTTAAGGTTGTAGAAAAAATGCTTTTAAAAGTAAAAAAAAAAAAAAAAAGTCTCTGATGATCCCGTGGCTCAGCTGGGATCGTCAGAGGCTTGTCAAAGCATTTTTTCTACAACCTCTTCAGCCAAAGAGATTGTAGGGGGAAAAAATGCCTTTAAAAGCCTCCGGCGATCCCAGCTAGATTGCCTGATTGGCAGAGGCTTTTCAAAGCATTGTTTTCTGCAACCTCTTAAGGTTGTAGAAAAAATGCTTTTAAAAGTAAAAAAAAAAAAAAAAAAAAAAAAAAAGTTGGCCATGCCCACAAAATAAGCCACGCCCACAGAACCGGTAGTAAAAAAATTTGGAGCCCACCCCTGCTGCAGTCATTATGTTGGTAGCATGGTTGTTAAGTGAATCCGGCTTCCTCATTGACTTGGCTTGTCAGAAGGTGATCCCATGAACACAGCAACGGTCGTAAATATGAGTCAGTGGCCAAGCACCTTAATGTTGATCCCATGATCTTCGGGATGGCACAATGGACGTGTGAAAAAAAGCTGATAAGTCGATGTTTTCAGTGCTGCCGTCACTTTGAACGGTCACTAAATGAACTGTCGTAAGTCGAGAACTAACCTGTACCGTTTTCTCTCCCATCCCCGTCCTGCATTCAGGCTTCTGCTGTTGGATCTATAAATCTATAACATCTTTCTAAACGCTTGGTAAAATTGGCGTCTTTTCAAATAGATGGAATTTTCAACTGTTGTGTAAATCTGGCTGCCCTCACAGTGTTGTATTGTGACACTGGTTCCCACTCCACCAAAATTATACAGAAACCTTTTTTTTAAAAAAGAAAAAAAAGAAAGCAGAGGAGAAGAATACCTTGAATAATATAGCCATTACGGAGCTGCTGTTTCTTTTCTTTTCTTTTCTTTTCTTTTCTTTTCTTTTCTTTTCTTTTCTTTTCTTTTCTTTTCTTTGCATTGGGATACCATAGAAATCCCTCCAGCTGCTTTAATAAATAATGCTGTTTGCTATCATTGAATATTTCTTCCAACTAAGATGCTCAGGTCTAACTTAAAATACAGCCTGCAATATAAGAGGTTTTTTACAGCCAAGATTTAATACAAGAGAAATAAATTGGGCCAGGTTTCTTGGCCGGGAATGAAAGACAACAAATTGCATTTGGAGAGGTCCTTGGGGCTCTCTTGAGCTTGGTTGTTTTCCTACAAACATTTCATTGGCCAAACTAGATAACATCATCAGTGCTAGGAGGGAGTGGGGTTTGTGGAGAGGAGGGGGGGAGGAGGAGGAGGAGGACAACTGTGGAGTCCTTGGTGCACTCTGAGCTTGGTTGTTTTCTTGCAGACATTTAATTACCCAACTAGGTAGCATCATCAGTGCTAGAAGGAAGGAGGTTTATGAGGAGGAGGAGGAGGAGGAGGAGGAGGAGGAGGAGGAGGAGGGGGAGGAGGAGGAGGAGGAGGAGGAGGAGGAGGACTATGGAGTCCTTGGTGCTCTCTGAGCTTGGTTATTTTCTTGCAGACATTTCATTACCTAACTAGGCAACATCATCAGTGCTAGAAGGAAGGAGGTTTGTGGAGAGGAAGAGGAGGGGGAGGGGGAGGGGGAGGAGGAGGAGGACGACGACGACTATGGAGTCCTTGGTGCACTCTGAGCTCAGTTATTTTCTTGCAGACATTTCATTACCCAACTAGGTAGCATCATCAGTTCCAGAAGAGAGAGGGGCTTGCTTTAGTATATAAATAGGGAGCAAATCTCACCCTCCCCACTTTCTGGCCCTGATGATGTTACCTAGTTTGGGTAATTAAAGGTCTGCAAGAAAACAACCCGGCTGAATCGGACTTCCCCATTGACATTGCTTGTCCAATGGGTCGCAAAAGGCGATCGCGTGACCCCGGGGACGTTGCAACCGTCGTAAGTGTGAATCAGTTGCTAAGCCTCTGAATTTTGATCACGTGATCATTTGGGGATGCTGCAAAGGTTGTAACTCTGAAAAACGGTCACACGTCGCTTTATCCAGTGATGCGGTCATTTCAAACCATCACCAAATGAACTGTTGTAAATCCAGGGCTCCCCATATATAGATTCTTCTGGTTGTGTAGGGAGGTTGGACTAGATGACCTCCAAAGTCCCTTCTGACTTCTGAATCTATCTAAGATGATCCTGGAGACTAAAACATACAATGAACGGTTGCAGGAACTGGGCATGGCTAGTCTAGTGAAGAGAAGGACCAGGGGAGACAGGATAGAGTCTTCCAATATTTGTGGGGCTGCCACAGAGAGGAGGAAGGGGGTCAAGCTATTCTCCAAAGCACCCGAAGGCCAGACAAGGAATAATGGATGGAAACTAATCAAGGAGAGATTCAACCTGGAAATGAGGAGGAATTTTCTGACAGTGAGAACAATCAACCAGTGGAACAGAAGTTGCCTTCGGAAGTTGTGGGAACTTCATCACTGGAGGCTTTCAAGAAGTGTCTGGACTGTCATCTGTCAAAAATGGTGTGGGGTCTCCTGCTTGGGTGGGGGGTTGGACTAGATGACCTACAAGATCCCTTCCAATTCTGTTAATCTGAATCAATCTAAGATGATCAAAGGCCTGGAGACTAAAACATACGATGAACGGTTGCAGCAACTGGGCCTGGCTAGTCTAGTGAAGAGAAGGACTAGGGGAGACAGGATAGCAGTCTTCCAATATTTGAGGGGCTGCCACAGAGAGGAGGAAGGGGGTCAAACTATTCTCCAAAGCACCCGAAGGCCAGACAAGGAACAATGGATGGAAACTAATCAAGGAGAGATTCAACCTGGAAATGAGGAGGAATTTTCTGACAGTGAGAACAATCAACCAGTGGAACAGAAGTTGCCTTCAGAAGTTGTGGGAGCTTCATCCCTGGAGGCTTTCAAGAAGAGACTGGACTTCCATCTCTCAGAAATGGTGTAGGGTCTCCTGCTTCAACAGGGGGTTGGACTAGATGACTTAAAAGGTCCCTTCCAATTCTGTTAATCTAAATCTAAACCTCCAGAGTCCCTTCTGACTCCATTAGAGTTACATTTTCTTCAGTGGATCTTCCGTTGGACACTTCTAAACCTCTCCTGGCTAAACTGCTTGCTTTTCCAAGCCTCCCCCCACCCTTTTTTTTTTTTTTTTGCAAAGTGCCAACTTCCTTCTCAAGATGTCAGCCTCAGCAATCTGTTCTGCTGACTTTAAATGCCTGGCTCGGCTTTGGCTTCCAGAGTTGGCAAGCACCAGTGAAAGGCTCCATCCATTCTTCTCTAGGATCCATCAGCGAATTCCAGTTCCCTTCGTCTCAATACGCACCTCCTCCGCCAACGCATGTCAGGAGGCTTTTGCAAACCTGCGAAACGCCGGTGGCTCAGTGGCTTAAGACGCTGAGCTTGTCGATCAAAAGGTCGGCAGTTCAGCGGTTCGAATCCCTAGCACCGCGTAACGGGGGGAGTTCCCGTGACTTGTCCCAGCTTCTGCCAACCTAGCAGTTCGAAAGCACGTAAAAAATGCAAGTAGAAAAAATAGGGACCACCTTTGGTGGGAAGGTAAAGACGTTCTGTGTACCTTTGGCATTGAGTCATGCCGGCCACAGGACCACGGAGACGTCTTCGGACAGCGCTGGCTCTTCAGCTTTGAAACGGAGATGAGCACCGCCCCCTAGAGTCGGGAACGATTAGCACATATGTGCAAGGGGAACCTTTACCTTTACCTTTAACGGCTCAACATGGATGGCTGCTTCTCAAAATCAATCTTTGAAGGGTCTCCAAGCCAGAGGGTCCTTGCATTCTTTGCTTGGGTGGGGGCGAGAGAACAAGGGATAGTAAAGGACACTTTCTCGTTGGCTGAAAAATATTTGGCAAGCAATGGGACCCAGGCCATTCGGCTGATAGGACAGATTTGAATGGTCCATTTGGCAGTGTTGTTTTTATTTATTTATTTTTGTTAAAAGCTTGGGGACATCCAGCAAATAACAACGACGTGAGGAAGAAAAATGAACAAGATTTCCCCCACCCACCCCTCCTCTCACCTCAAAAAGCCCCTTGGGATGATCTCCGAACTCCGTTGCCAAACATGTTTCTTGTTGCTGTTTTGAGGATAAAAAGAGAGAACAGGGAGGGGGGGCAGGGGAGGGGAAAGAAAAAAAATGAGCTGTCATTCAAGAAAAAGCGATTTTTTTTTAATTTTTGTTCTTTTCTTTGAAGCATCTGGCTGGATACCCTTGGATTCCTACTGATAAACACATTTCGTGCTGAAATCAGCAGGGTAGCTGAAGCAGATCCCACTAGAAGTGTAAAGAGCGAACGAGGTGGGAATGATGGTGGAGAAAAAAAAAATCTTTGGAGAGCAAAAAATATTTTTTTTTTGGTCCGAGAAATTCTCTCATTCTTTCCAATCGTATTAAAAGCAGGCGTGTTTATTTATTTATTTATTTATTTATTTATTATTTT
Organism: Arizona elegans; assembly: GCA_022577455.1. Taxonomy (NCBI): domain Eukaryota; kingdom Metazoa; phylum Chordata; class Lepidosauria; order Squamata; family Colubridae; genus Arizona; species Arizona elegans. Next base: position 8,050,404 of record JAKOOJ010000026.1, read on the forward strand.
TTATTTGATTTATATGCCGCCCTTCTTCGGAGACTCAGGGCGGCTTACAATGCGCTAAGCAATAGCCTTCATACTTTTGTATATTTTTACAAAGTCAGCTTATTGCCCCCACAATCTGGGTCCTCATTTCACCTACCTTAGAAAGGATGGAAGGCTGAGTCAACCTTGAGCCTGGTGAGATTCGAACCTGCAGTAATTGCAGGCAGCTGGTCTTAATAACAGAGTGCTTTAGATCACTGTACTACCAAGGCTCTTTATATTTATTTATTTATTTATTTATTTATTTATTTATTTATTTGATTTATATGCCGCCCTTCTCCGGAGACTCAGGGCGGCTTACAATGCGTTAAGCAATAGCCTTCATTCTTTTGTATATACCTGCTTAGTAGGGCTTTGCCCCCCCCCCCAGCGGTGTTCTTTTTTATACAAAGTCAGCTTATTGCCCCCACAATCCGGGTCCTCATTTTACCTACCTTCGAAAGGATGAAAGGCTGAGTCAACCTTGAGCCTGGTGAGATTTGAACTCGCAGTAATTGCAGGCAGCTGGTGCTACTTAACAGCACTTTAGTATGCTGCGCCACCAAGGCTCTAGGAGTTCTTTCGGACGTTTCCCTTCCTGTGAGAACAAACACGAGTATAAATTAAGGAAAGAAGGGATGAATTATTGATTGTTGGTTATTTTTTTTTTTTAAGAGGATCGGCTGGGGTTTCCAGATCAAAGAATTGAGAGCGATTTGGAGTTTGTAGGTTAAAAAAAAAAAAGAGAGAGGAAAAGGAACCAAGTTAGCCTCCTTTGAGGTTCCTTTCTTTCTCAGCACTAGCAAGAGACGGCTCTGGGTTCAACACCTGAGAAGGTCCTCCGGCAAAGCTATTGAGATTTAGATTGACGTTGTCACCGCTGATATTTTGCTGAGGAAAATGCAGGTTGGGTCAAACCGGAGAAGAAATGCTGACATTCCCCAGGAAACAAAATCTTTAATAACAGATTAAGAGTGTTGGAAGGGACCTTGGAGGTCACTTCTTATCGTATTCATGTCTCATCCTAAGACAGGGGTGTCAAACTCAAGGCCTGTGGGCCAGATCCCACAACTTCCCAAGGCAACTTCTGTTCCACTGATTGATTGTTCTCACTGTCAGAAAATGTCTCCTTATTTCTAGGTTGAATCTCTCCTTGTTCAGTTTCATCGATGATTCCTTGTCTGGCCTTCAGGTGCCTTGGAAAATAGCTTGTCCCCTTCCTCTCTGTGGCAGCCCCTCAAATATTGGAAGGCTGCTATCCTGTCTCCCCTGGTCCTTCTCTTCACTAGACCAGCCATGCCCAGTTCCTGCAACCGTTCTTCATGTTTTAATCTCCACGCCTTTGATCATTTTAGATAGATTCAGATTAACAGGGACCTTGTAGGTCATCTAATCCAACTCTCACCCAAGCAGGAGACCCTACACCATTTCTGACAGATGGCACTTCAGTCTCTTGTTGAAAGCCTCCAGGGATGAAGCTCCCACAATTTCCAAAAGCAATTTCTGTTCCACTGGTTGATTGCTCTCACTGTCAGAAAATGTCTCTGTATTTCCAGGCTGAATTTCTCCTTGTTCAGTTTCCATCCATTATTCCTTGTCTGGTCTTCGGGTGCTTTGGAAAATAGCTTGACTTCCTCCTCTCTGTGGCAGCCCCTCAAATACTGGAAGACTGCTATCCTGTCTCCCCTGGTCCTTCTCTTCTCTTCACTAGACCAGCCATGCCCAGTTCCTGCAACCGTTCATCGTATGTTTTAGCCTCCAGTCCCCTCATCATCCTGGTTGCTCTTCTCTGCATTCTTTCTAGAGTCTCAACATCTCTTTTATAGTGTGGTGACCAAAACTGGATGCAGGACTCTAGGTGTGGTCTTACTAAGGTTTTATAGAGGGGTATTAGTACCTCCCTTGATTTTGATTGAATCCCTCTGTTAATGCAATTTAGGACTGCGTTGGCTTTTTTGGCTGCTGCCGCACACTGTTGGCTCATATTTAGCTGGTTATCCATTAAGATGCGAAAATCCCTCTCACAGTTCCTGCTATTAAACCTGGTTTCACCCAGTCTATACGTGTGCTTGTGGTTTTTCTTGCCTAAATGTAAGACTTTTCTCTACATTGAATTTCATTTTGTGAGACAGGGCCCAGTGTTCAAGTCTGTCAAGATCCATCTGGAGATGCCGATGGGATTAATTAGCTCTAACGATTAAGTCAAAGATGTAACGATTGGTTAATGTTTACAAAGAGAAGAGGACTAAAGATATACAGATCGTCCTTGACGTACGACCACAATTGAGCCCAGCATTTCTGTTGCTGAGTGAGACGTTTTGTTAAGTGAGTTTTTAAGAACTTTCTTGCCACCGTTGTTAAGGGAATCACTACCATTGTTAAGTAAATAACACGGTTGTTAAGTGAATCTGGCTTCCCCGCTGACTTTGCTTGTCACGTGACCCCTGGACACGGCAACTGTCGTAACTATGAGTCAATTGCCAAGCGTCTGAATTTTGATATACTACCTGTATATACCTGGAAACGCAAGGTTGGGGGCCACATTTCTGCTAAATTAAAGCGTGTGGTTTCTTGTCCAGCCAGATGGAATGAGATAAACAACCACTTCCAATTCTGTGAGGCTGGGCCAAATCTATGGTATTGGCTGTTTAAAAAATTGCATTATTAGAATCTCAGGATTTGCCTGAGTAGGGGATTGGAGTAAGCAAGGTTCGAGTTGTAATGGCACTTAGCACTTAGACTTATATACCACTTCACAGTGTTTTACAGCCTTCCCTAAGCGGTTTACAGAGTCAGCCTCTTGCCCTCAACAATCTGGGTCCTCATTTTACCGACCTCAGAAGGATGGAAGGCTGAGTCAACCTTGAGCCTGTCAGGATCGAACCCTTCCTTCCTTCCTTCCTTCCTTCCTTCCTTCCTTCCTTCCTTCCTCCCTCCCTCCCTCCCTCCCTCCCTCCCTCCCTCCCAATAGTACTTAGACTTATGTACCACTTCACAGTGTTTTACAGCCTTCTCTAAGCGATTAACAGAGTCAGCCTATGGCCCCCAACAATCTGGGTCCTAATTTTATCGATCTTGGCTGGATAAAAAACTGAGTCAACCTTGAACCAGTCAGGATCGAACTGCTGGCAGTGGGCAGAATTAGCCTGCAATACTGCATTCTAATGACTGTGCCACCACGGCTCCTTCCTTCCTCCCTCCCTCTCTCCCTCCCTTTGTAATAGCCCTTAGAATTATATACTGCTTCACAGTGCTTTTACAACCCTCTCTATAAGCAGTTTACAGTGTCAGCATCTTGCCCCCAACAATCTGGGTCCCCGTGGAGAGAGATTTAGAAGTATTGCAACATTTCTGCATGAAAGATCTTGTGGGACACCAAGCTGTTGTGTTTAGTCCATGCCGAGAATCTTGGGATGCTTTATTGCTGTATCCATCCTAGTCAAGTTTTGGGAAGGTTTTCATTCTGTACAGCCATTTTGCTTGGATCCATCTGTTAAGTTGAACGGCAATTTAGCCAAATCCTGTTGAATTGACCGCATTGAGTGGATGTCACATTTCCTGCTAAGCTTTATTTATTCCTTGCATCTTGCGGCGGCTGGGTTGATCACTGCAGTCGTTAAGCGGATTGCATGGTCGTTAAACAGATCCGGCTTTCTCCCTTGGCTTTGCTTGTTGGAAGCTGGTTTGAAAGAGCCTGTTGTGACTCCGACCCCCGAAGCTGACTTATCGGAGGGAGAAGGCTCCGAACATGAAGGAGAGGAGTTGGCCAGGCCTCCCTCTCCAGGACCCTCCTCTCTGGCAATGCCTCAGGTGTCTCCCAAAGGAGAAGAGATTGGCCAGGAGTCAGGTATCTCCTCGCAGTCAGACAATGACGGAGATAAGTCTTGGCTGGATCCATGCCAGCGTCGGAGAGACAAGTGCACGCAGCAGAAAAGGAGGCGTGCCAGAGATTAAGCTGAGTCACTGGACCACACCCCACAGGGGATAAAAGGGGGTGAGGTGGCCATTCAGACTCTGTGACGGACAAAACTAAACTACTAGCGAGTCACATTGTATCTTTGGAAACAACGTTATCTGCCTTGGATTTAATACGGACTGGACTTGACAATTCTTGAACTGTGTGTATCTTGTTTGGGTTTATCTGTCGGAGGAACAACCCCTCCCTTTATGAGTAAAGTTCTTGGCAAGCAGCTACTGGGTTGCTGCCAAGCCTCTTATCGAAAGAATTTGTTGTCTGCCAGTTTTATTTAACCCCTGGCTATCTGTTTGTTTGTGTGCGTGTGTGAGATGGGGACAGAACAGAGCCCATCTTTCGCTTTTACAATGCAAACCCTGATCTTGTGGAACGGATATTTCTCCAACACTGGAGACTTTGAAGAAGGGGGTTGGAAAAAGAAGACCTTCAGAAGTTGTGTGTGCCCCATCATTGGAGGTTTCTAAGAACAGATTGGACAGTCCATTTGTCTGGCGTGGTACAGGGTCTCCTGCTTGAGCAGAGGGTTGGACTAGAAGGCCTCCAAGGCAAGGGGTGAAATCTAAAATTTGTTACTAGCGTGGCTTGGTGGGGGAGGTAATGTGACTGGGTGGGCATGGCCAATGTTTTTGTTTTTGTTTTACTTTTAAAAGCATTTTTTCTACAAATGGTTCTTCACTCTTTCGGTGAAGAGGTTATAAAAAAATGCTTTCAAAAGGCTCTGACGATCCCAGCTGAGTTGCCTGATCGTTAGAGGCATTTAAAAGAAAAAAAGGGGGGTTTTTTTCTTTTAAAAGCCTCTGACGATCCCAGCTGAGCCACACGATCATCGGAGGCTTTTCTTTTTTACTTTTAAAAGCATTTTTTCGGCTGAAGAGCCTCTGATGATTGTGCAGCTCAGCTGGGCATGGGGGGAGGGGCAGGGATTTTTGCTACCGATTCTCCGAACCACCCGATTCCATCGCTACCGGATCGGGTGATCCGGTCTGAACCGGGAGCATTTCACCCCTTCTCTATCAGAATAGAGCCGGAGTGGACCTTGGAGGTTTAGTCCAGCCCTCTGCTGAAGCAGGAGATCATATACCATTTCAGACAAGCGACTGTCCACGGTTGAACTTGGATTGAAGATGCTTGATGGGCAACATCTATTTTCAGATCAAAAACATATTTCTTGGTCTGAACGGACTCATAAATCTGACCAAAGAAGGGAAAGAAGCAAGCTTTATTTTTTTTTTCTCTGATTTGTTGCGCGAGGCTTCCCACACTGTTGTGTCCGCGGTGGAAAGCCAGGGCTGATTCAAAACCTCCTTCATCCTTGGATGATAATCTGTTTGACCAGGAAACACAACTCAAAAAGTCCAGGCTCTGTCAAGAGATGATAGCTTTGGTGGCTACATCTGGATTTTGTTTATTTCCACGTCTTTGGTCCCTTTGAAGCAAATGAGATTACAGAATGAGGGTTTGCCAAGATCATATGAAGTATTAGCAAATGCTTTATAATGTCTTGGTAAAGACCACACTTTGGAATATTGCATCAAAGCTCGGTCACTAGGATATAAAAAAAAAAGATGTTGAAGACTCTGGAAAGAATGCAGAGAAGAACAGTTGCAAGCATTGGGTATGTCGAGTTTGATGAAAAGAAGGACAAGGGGTGACATGATAGCGGCGTTCCAATATTTGAAGGGCTGCCACCAAGATGAGGGGGTCGCCCATTTCTCCAAAGCACCAGAAAGCAGGACAAGAAGCAATGGGTGGAAACTCATCAAGGAGAGAAGCAACCTAGAACTAAGGAGAAATTTCCTGACAGTGAGAACAATGAATCAGTGGAACAGAAGTTGCCTTCAGAAGTTGTGGGGGCTCCATCATTGGAGGTTTTTAAGAAGAGATCGGACAGCCATTGGCATGATATAGGGCAGTGATGGCTAACCTTTTTGCCATTGTGTGCCAAAGCGGAGGGAGTGCAGGGTGGTTGCGCACCAGATTGCCCACACCCATAATTCAAAGCCTTCCTGCCCCCTGCGCATGCGTCCACTACCCCCCTGTCCACTTTTGGCATGTGACAGCAAAAAGGTTACTAGTGGGCCCAGTTGGCCTATTTTTCACCCTCTCCATGCTCCCGAGGTTTTCTTTGGAGCCTGGGGAGGATGAAAACAGCCTTCCCCACCCACCCAGAGGCCCTCCAGAGGCTGCAAACAGCCTGTTTCCTGACTTCCGATGGGCCTGGAAGGCCCGAAAATCAGTTGGCCGGCGCGCGCATGTGTGCTGGAGCTGAGCTATAGCAATGCTCGCACGCCCACAGAGATGGTGCCACGTGCCACCTGTGGCACACGTGCCATAGGTTCGCCGCCACGCATATAGGGTTTCCTGCTTGAGCAATGGGGTTCAACTAGAAGGCCTCCAACTCTGGAACTCCCTTCCAACTCTGTTATTCTATTCTAAGGCCAGTGGAGAGAAATCATTGTGGCTGGGATAACAACAAATTCAACAATAAATCTGTGCCACCTGGCTAAGCCCGTTGCACCTCCATTCTGCCACATCCTAAACCGATGGGACCATTTGCTCTGTGTCATCATTTTGGATGGCAAAGCAAATAGTAGAACCATATAAATATTGTTGGTTAAGGGAGGAGGAGATCTGACTGGAGATTTTTGTGAGGTTTTTTGTGTGTGTGTGTGATTTGTGTATGTGTGTTTTAAAGAAAGCACTGGAGGTATGTTCTCTTGACAATGGCCCTTCATTACCACGTCTACTTCATATGCCCCTGCCAGGATCTTTCTTGTTGACTTGGAGACCTGAAATGTCTCCTCTCCAGAAATGTGACTTGTAAGTCCAAATTGTTGGCCAAGGGAATGGTAGGTTCTCCCTATTTTGAGGATCAAAATTTGGATCATTTATCAGCCTAACAGACGTCATATTGTTCAGCGGATCAAATGGAAGCAGATAAACAGGAATTCTGGTCTGTGGTTGATGAAAAGAGACAGATGTCACCCATTGTGCATGTCTGGCCTCTTTCGATGTGAATTTTTGTTACGCATCCAATTGAAACCTGTTCCAGGACAGGTGGCGGCTAGTCTTCCAAGAATCTGATGGTTGAAAAATATTTTAGTTGCTATGTCAAGTTGATTCCAATAGCATCCTTCTGTTGCACTTTGGTCAAACAGCACCCTTGAGAATTCAGCACCTTGATTGCTTGGACAGCTCCTTGGTCTCCTCAAAACAGGCTGTTTCCGGCCTCCGGAAGCCTCTGGGGAGGTGGGGAAGGCAATTTTCGCCCTCCACAGGTTCCTAGAAAACCTCTGGAGCCTGGGGAGGGCGAAAAATGGGCCTACTGGGCCCACTGTGCCATCATGTGCCAAAAGCGGGGAAAGCACAGAGGGGTCACATGCACATGTGCGAGGGGGATGTTGGCTTAAGTTGCTCGCTTGATGTTTGCCACCCAGGTGACAACAGGTTGGCCATGTGAATTGTCCTAGACCCCTCCAGGACAAAGGAGCATGGCTTCCTAGGCACAGATCGCCAGTTGGCAGGCCATCTTTCTCTATTTCCTTCTTCTGATTCTCTGGTGGAAAGGAGATTCAGAATCTGCCGGGGAGAGGATTATGGTAAAATGTATCCAGACTTTAGAATAGAATAACAGTGTTTGAAGGGACCTTGGAGGTCTTCTAGCCAACTCCCTGCTTAGGCAGGAAACCCCACACCACTTCAGACAAATGGTTATCCAACCTCTTCTTAAAACCTTCCAGTGCTGGACAATTCACAACTTCTGGAGGCAAGTCGTTCCACTGATTAATTGTTCTAACTATCAGGAAATTTCTCCTTAGTTCAAAGTTGCTTCTCTCCTTGAGGAGTTTCCACCCGTTGCTTCTTGTCCTGCCTTTAGGTGCTTTGGAGAATAGCTTGGCTCCCTCTTCTTTGTGGCAGCCCCTGAGATATCGGAACACTGCTCTCATGTCTCCCCTGGTCCTTCTTTTCATTAAACTAGACATCCCCAGTTCCTGTAGCCGTTCTTCGTATGTTTTAGCCTCCAGTCCCCTAATCCTCTTGGTTGCTCTTCTCTGCACCCTTTCTAGAGTCTCCACCTCTTTTTTACAGCGTGGCGACCAAAACTGGATGCAGTATTATTACTGAATGGGGATGGTGGCAATCTTAGGATTTCAATGAGCGTCTGGAGTCCCCGCAGCAATTACTTGCAACGTTCCCTAGATAACACAGTGGTGCTCTGGAGCATTTCGCCATTAACGCCGCTGATCATTCAGCCTTCATTGAAATGCCAATAAGGGAATCCCAAGGCAATAGTATCAGCGTTAAGAGGATCGTTGGCAGAGTCCCAAAGATGCAACTCGGGGCGGTGTGGCACAGAAAGAAAAATTTTGTAAGGAGAGTTGGAGAAGGGAACTGTTGATAGAGGCAGAGAGAGAGGAACAATCAGAGCTGAAGAAGCTTCTTGGACGAGAAGCGAAACATCTTCAGAAGAAAAAACAAGAAAGTCCAGTTGACTCCTCAAAAAGCACCTTTGGGACAAAGGAGGACTGAGGATCTTTACAGACTTTTAGCTATGCACTTGGGAATAAACTTTACTTTACTTTATTTTGGATTTATATACCGCCCTACTCCCGAAGGACTCATGGCGGTGAACAGCCAAAAGATAAAACACACATCAAAGTGCCTGTAGTACTGTGGACTAAAGCACTGTTATTAACATCTGCTGCTTGCAATTTCTGCAAGTTCAAATCTCACCAGGCTCAAGGTTGACTCGGCCTTCCATCCTTTCAAAGGTAGGTAAAATGAGGACCCAGATTGTGGGGGCAATAAGCTGACTTTGTATAAATAGACAAAAGTATGAAGGCTATTGCTTAATGCATTGTAAACCGCCCCGAGTCTCCGGAGAAGGGCGGCATATAAATTAAAGCAAAATAAATAAATAATAATAATGCAAAATTTAAAAAACAATGTAAAAGCACATTAAACAATTTGGCCCATACAGATTAAAACACCCCTATTGTTTTAAAACAAATTTAAAATTAACAATTAAAAGGAAGTTAGGCCAGGCCAGCCTGTTGAAATAAAAAGATCTTGAGGGCACGGCGGAAAGTGCGTAAATCTGGGATCCTCCGTATCTCCGGGGGGAGCTCATTCCAGATGGCAGGTGCCCCCACAGAGAAGGCTCTCCCCCTGGGGGCCGCCAGTCGACACCCTTCAAATGAGTGTGTATGAGTGTGAACGGATTTCCAGAAAAATGGGAAACTACAAGAACCAAGAGCACCACTCAGGTGACCCTGAGGACACAGACAAATCTCCAAGTGGCCTCAACGACCCTTTAAAGGGATGCAAATGACCAGCTGTCTGCAAGGAGTATGAATGCTTCCATTCCCCACCATCCAAGTCAGAGCTTAAGAAGCTTCTTGGGTGAGAAGCGAAACATCTTCAGGGAAAAGCAAAGAAAGTCTGGTTGACTCTTGAGAAAAAGCACCATGACCTCGATGAGAGAATCACCATAGGTGGAGCAGTGAACTTGACAGAAATATGCAAAGAACTGTTACCGAGGCCAGGAGTGGAGGGCCGAGGCATTCTTTCAATCTGGGAAGCAAGATAATATTCAAAAGCTGTGATAGGATGTGAGAAAGACCTTGGGGTGTAAAGACGTTGCCCAGGGAACAGTCAGATAAGAGAAGGCAAGGCTCACCGCTACATAATGGGCAGAGAAAGAGATACAGATACAGAATGACAGAGTTGGAAAGGACCTTGAAGGTCATCTAGTCCAACCCCAGCACCCAAGCAGGAGACCCTGCAACATTTCTGGCAGCCCAGTCGCTTCTTGAAAGCCTCCAGTGATGAAGCTCCCACAACTTCTGAAGGCAACTTGTGTTGGGTTGATTGTCCTCACTGTCAGAAAATTCCTCCTTATTTCCAGGTTGAATCTTTCCTTCTTCAGTTTCCATCCATTATTCCTTGTCTGGCCTTCAGGTGCCTTGGAAAATAGCTTGACCCCCTTCCTCCTCTCTGTGGCAGCCCCTCAAATATTGTGAGACTGCTATCCTGTCTCCCTTGGTCCTTCTCTTCATTAGACTAGCCAGGCCCAGTTCCTGCAACCGTTCATTGTATGTTTCAGCCTCCAGTCCCCTCATCATCCTGGTTGCTCTTCTCTGCACTCTTTCTAGTATCTCAACAACTTTTGTATAGTGTGGTGACCAAAACTGGATGCAGTACTCTAGGTGTGCTCTTACTAAGGATTTATAGAGGGGTATTCGTACCTTACATGATCTTGATTGAATCCTTCAATTTAGGATTGCATTGATCCTAGAGAATGTTGAGAGAAGCATTAGAGATCCTGTGATCCTCCCCTACAACAATAAAACAACCTTTCTAGAATTCCTCCAGTGTCCGTTTCTCGCCCTGGTTGACCTTGAAGGACAACATGGAATCTGCAATGCCCACCTTTGTGTTTAGTAAACTACGATTGATGGCTTAGGGCGATGCAAAGATCAAACAAATCGTGTTGTATGTGAGCTTGAAGGAGAAGATAAAACCTTTCGCTTCCCATCCAAGAAGCTTCTTCTGTTCTAACTGAAGAATCCCGAATTCCCCACCGTTCTGTTAGAAGTGAAGAAGCTTCTCGGTTAAGAAGCGAATTGTTTTCGAGGAAAATAAACCAAGATAGTCGAGTTGTCGTTTTTTTAGGGGAGTGGGGGGGAAAGCACCTTTGGGACAGCTATGAAATTCATTTTTTTTTACTACCGGTTCTGTGGGCTTGGCTTGGTGGGTGTGGTGTGGCTTGGTGGGTGTGGCAGGGGAAGGATACTGCAAAATCCCCATTCCCTCCCCACTCCTGGGGGAAGGATATTGCAAAATCCCCATTCCCTCCCCACTCCTGGGGGAAGGATATTGCAAAATCCCCATTCCCACCCCACTCCTGGGGGAAGGATATTGCAAAATCTCCATTCCCACCCCACTCCTGGGGAAAGGATATTGCAAAATCCCCATTCCCTCCCCACTCCTGGGGGAAGGATATTGCAAAATCCCCATTCCCTCCCCACTCCTTGGGGAAAGGATATTGCAAAATCCCCATTCCCTCCCCACTCCTGGGGGAAGGATATTGCAAAATCCCCATTCCCACCCCACTCCTGGGGGAAGGATATTGCAAAATCCCCATTCCCTCCCCACTCCTGGGGGAAGGATATTGCAAAATCCCCATTCCCACCCCACTCCTGGGGGAAGGATATTGCAAAATCCCCATTCCCACCCCACCCCTGGGGCCAGCCAGAGGTGGTATTTGCCGGTTCTTCGAACTACTCAAAATTTCCGCTACCGGTTCTCCAGAACCTGTTGGATTTCACCCCTGCTTTGGGACAACCGTGACTTGGATGATTGAGGATCTCCATGGGCATTTCGTCATCCATAACATTTTCGCGCAGCCTCGACCGAGAGCTGCCAACTTGCTACCTTAGTGACAAGTGTCCAGCTTACTCATCCCGTCCGCCTATGATAAGTACATCAACGTACCAACTGATGCTTGTTGGAGTCACCCTCAGCTGCCCTTTCTGACATGCTCCCACTTTGTTCAGAGTGGTGCAGGGGCATTGCGTGCGTCACCGACCGTGATGAGCAGCAAAAACAACAACAACAAAAAACCCAACCGGCTTGTCATAATAAACTTTCCCCTGGCAAGGGCATTTTTTGATTCTGCTGCAGTTTCATTGCTAGGCGTGATTGCTAGCAGAAGGCGACAGATGTTTGAACCTCCTTTCTCTTTTGCCTGCCACTCCTAAATGCTGCAAACAGATTCAGCATTTGCCTTTGTAGAAATATATATATATATACTTCTTATCTTATTCATGTCTGGTGCTAAGACAGGGGTGTCAAACTCAAGGCCTGTGGGCCAGATCCCACAACTTCCAAAGGCAACTTCTGTTCCATGGGTTGATTGTTCTCACTGTCAGAAAATTCCTCTTTATTTCCAGGTTGAATCTCTCCTTGATCAGTTTCCATCCATTATTCCTTGTCAGGCCTTCGGGTGCTTTGGAAAATAGCTTGACCCCCTTCCTCGTCTCTGTGGCAACCCCTGAAACATTGGAAGATGCTATCCTGTCTCCCCTGGTCCTTCTCTTCACTGGACTAGCCAGGCCGAGTACTTAACAGATTGACAGAGTTGGAAGGGACCTTGTAGGTCATCTAGTCCAACCCCCTTTCCAAGCAGGAGACCCTGCAACATTTCTGACAGAGGGCACTCCAGTCTCTTCTTGAAGGCTTCCAGGGATGAAGCTCTCACAACTTATGAAGGCAACTTCTGCTCGATTGGTTGATTGTTCTCACTGTCAGAAAATTCCTCCTTATTTCCAGGTTGAATCTCTTCTTGTTCAATTTCCATCCATTATTCCTTGTCTGGCCTTCGGGTGCTTTGGAAAATAGCTTGACCCCCTCCTCTCTGTGGCAGCCCCTCAAATATTGGGAGACATGTATCCTGTCTCCTCTGGTCCTTCTCTTCCCTCGACCAGCCATGCCCAGTTCCTGCAACCTTTCATCATATGTTTTAGTCTCCAGGCCTTTGATCAGATTAACAGAGTTGGAAGGGACCTTGTAGGTCATCTAGTCCAACCCCACGCAAGCAGGAGACCCTACTGTGAAGTTTCCAAAAGATGCCCTAATTAATTCATGAGCCATGAGCCAAACTTCAAAAGAAACACAGTCATTTATTAGGAGCACCATTTCGGCAATATTCGGATGCAGTTAGAACTAATCCCACGTAGATTTACGTTCCCCTATGACCCTGTCTCTCCCCTCCTCTCTGGCCATGTCATAAATCACATTCTCCAATTAACCACTTTGGCTGGTTGTGAAATCCAACACCCTCCTTCTGATTGCGGTCAGGAAGAATGTATGGAATTCACTTCAGTTAAGGAAACCAATCAGCTCTATCAGTTCTCCCTCCCTCCTGCTCATGGCAACTTGAAAGCTTTGCAAGTTGACACCTACACCACTTCTGAGAGATGACAGTCCAGTCTCTTCTTGAAAGCCTCCAGTGATGAAGCTCCCACAACGTCCGAAGGCTCCAGGTTGAATCACTAGACTAGCCATGCCCAGTTCCCGCAACCGTTCTTCATAGGTTTTAATCTCCAATCATCTCTAATCATCCTGGTTGCTCTTCTCTGCACTCTGCACTCTTTCTAGAATCTCAACGTCCTTTTCTTACATTGTGGCGACCATCGTGACGTCTGCTAGATGATAAGAGATGATTCAGGGATCCAGAAACAGGCCGGCTTTTTTAGGCAACGGACACCTTCCAAGCTGAGGCCTTCTCAATCCAGGGGCTAATTCTGCTTTTTATGTTTTTCTGTTATCCTTGGCAGATCATTGCTGCTATTGCCAAATGCTTTCCGACACTCATTTAACCCGCGGTGCTGGCGACAACGGCAGAAAAATCAGCTAATTAGATAGGATTAGTGTCATTGTCTGGAGGCTGTTTGGGCTATATTTCCAACTTCTGGCATAGACCAAGCTGCCCGTCTGTGTGCCTGCATGCATGTTCCACATCTTGTCTCTGTTGTTATTTTTTTTTCTTCAAAGCTGTCGAGCGGCTAACCCTCTTGAGCCACCTGCACCATAACGGGGGGGAGGGGGGGTTCACCCTTCCCAGGCTCTGGAGGCATTCCTTGAGCTCCTGGGAGGGCAAAAAAATGCTTCCCCTGAGCTCTGGAGGCCCTCCAGAGGCCGGAAACAAGCCCATTTCCAGCCTTCCAGAACTTCCAGGAGTCCTGTTTTTCACCCTCCCCAGGCTCTGGAAGCTTTCCTTGAGCCTCCGGGAGGGCAAAAACAGCTTCCCCTGGGCTCCAGAGGCCCTCCGGAGACCAGAAACAGACCCGTTTCCGGTCTCCCGGAGCCTCCGGTAGGCCCGTTTTTTCCCCTCCCAGATCCTCCGTGCAGTCCCTGCACTTACGTGGAATGATGAAAGGGCCATATGGAGACTCCTGGGAGGGGAGGGGAGGGAGGGGAGTGGTGGGCGTGGCCAGCCAGGGATGGCATGCAGGGGTTCACCAAACCCCAGGGATCCTTGGCTAGAGGATTGCCCAAACCCTGCCGAACTCCCAGGACCCCACCCCTGGATCTCCCATTAGGAATTGGATTTGGATGGCCCTCTTGGCTGTGGATTCTTGGAGGTGTAGTCTATATATTGAAGGGATGTTTGGGGAGAATAGCCTGATAGAGAATGGAAGAGAGTGGAATGGATCAGCGTGTTGTGGCCCCGCCCTCTGAGCCTGTCCCATCGGAGGAAGAAAGCTCCAAGCATGAGGAAGAGGAGTCAGCCAGGCCTCCCTCTCCAGGCCCCTCCCCTCTGGCATTGTCTCAGGTGCCGGCGGAGGGAGAGGAGATCAGCAGGGAGACATCTGGTTCGGATCAGAGTGAAGGAGAGACATCATTCCTGGACGCACGCCTCCGAAGGCGTGATAAATGATTGCAGCAGCTTAGGAGGCGTGCTAGGGATTAGAACTGAGTCACTGGACCACACCCCAGAGACTATATAATAGAGGGTAGTGGTCAGGGATCCTTGTGACGAACAAAAGTAAACCTTGGATAGTCACTAAAGCCTCATCCGGAACTGCTGGGAGGAATATTATTTCTGCTTGGACTTTTTTGTACGTTAGTATCTTATCTTTCTGTTTGTGAAAATAAAGTCACTTGGCAGACGGTGTGTCTATCGCTGCCAAGTGGGAGATAAGACCTGGGTGCGTTCCAAAGTGTTTCCTTAACCCTCGGCCGGCTGTGTTTGTGTGTGTGTGAGGACGGGGACAGATCACAGCGGTGGGTTCTACTTCCCTTTACTACCGGTTCGCAATGGGATCGCGCAACCGCACTATCTCTGCATGCACACGGCTTTTTTGCGCGCCCCCCCCTCCCGTGCGCTGTGCACACAATCTGCGTTTTTGCACAGCGCCCCCTGTGAGCTGTGCATTCAATTGCACCATCTGCAACTGTGCATGTTTTTTGCACATGTGATGCATGAACGAATGCCTTCTATGCATGCGCCTGCTGTGCACAAGTACTCTTTTGCGCATGTGCAAATGCGCACACATGCGCAGGAGAGCTGGGTCCGAAGACCAGCTGGGTCCCATGAATTGCACACATGCGCAGCAGAGGCCTGAACACCAGCTTGGGCCCATGCGCATGCGCAGCTGCAGGTGAGTTGAGCGATAGCTCGCGTGCCCGGAAAGATGGCCCTACGTGCCATCTCGGGCACGCGTGCCATAGGTTCGCCATCACAGGTATAGGTTCTCTTGCTTGAGCAGGCCGCTGGACTGTAAGACTTCCAAGGTCTCTTCCAGCTCTATTCGATTCGAATTCAAAAAATTCCCTTAAAGCAGGGCCCGATTTCCTCTTCAAAACTGAGTTTTTTTGCAAGAAGGGAATGCAAGCAGAGAGAAAATTAAACGAATACAACAGCCAGGTTCTAGCAGACACATATCTTTATGATCTGGCGGTGTTGTGACCCAGGCCCAAGTAAGTAGTAGGAAAATCAGTCAGTGAAAAAACAAACAAACTTTATTCGAACAGCTGAGAATGACTTCATTCCCAGCGTCTTTCAACTAAATGAAAGCAAATTCCTCCCAACACAAATTCCTCAGTCCTATCGCAAACCTTGGTCCAATTAGGCAAACTGCCAAAGGCCTTTCTTGGCAAACGTTCAGAAGTCACAGATACAAAAATAAATGCAAGACGTAGATGAAGACAACGAAGCTACCAACGTTGTTTTCCGACAAAGAGCCCAAACGCCGTTGCTGGTCTGTTTTAAGCCTTATGGGAGGGGCCAATCATCTCTTGGCCCTACTCCCGAGTCGTCCTCTTTGCTTGAGCTGCTCTTGCCTTCTGGCAGCTCTTCTCATGCGTGCACTAGGAACAGGCTCCTTCTGTTCCTCTGCCTCTCTGCTATCCGCCTCTGGAGGCTCCAGAGTCCGCACATCACTCCCCGATGGCCCTGGCCCCATCTCTGCCTCTGACGCAGAGCCCTCATCCGGGCCTTCCCCAGCCTCCTGTTCTTCCTCAGCCTCATCGCTGTCCGACTCCGCTGCCAGCTCCGCAGGCTGCTGGCGGACCACAACAGGCGGTACTGTTAATGGATGCTGTCTGTGACATTTGGCTCTGGGATGTTTATAACCTTCGGACCGCCCGAGTTCTTTTTTTTTTTTTTTTTTTTTTGTAAAACTGCCAAGCGCTATCATGGCCAGAGCAGATCTGAACCTCTCTCACCAACGCATCAGAAGAGAAATGCCTGAAAATAACTCCTCTCAGATGCCTTTAGTCGCTATCTTTAATTTCCCCTTTCCTAAGTAAGCCCACTCGGCGGCTATTTCAACGCCATTCAAGCTGTCCGCCCTCTGCTACTTTTGTCACGATTTAATAATTCGCCGGGCACCCGTTCTTCGGTGGAAAGAGTTAAGGGCAGAAGAATGCATTCCTCCCCCCCCCCACCTTTTTTTATTTCTGTAACGAGGGGGCTTTGAAGCTGGGATTTTTTTAAAAAAAAGGACGCACTGATTTTCGACTCCAGCAGGGTTGATAGAAGAAAAAAAAATTCTTTTTAAAAATCCAATTTGAAGGGGATCTTTTCACGCCCTCTCCTTCCATGACCATAAATCCCAGTCTTGTAGAGAGCTGGGCTGAACTCCAAAGAGCTCCCAGACCCCAGTAGGTGAGCTTTTATGGCTGCAAACTTTTGATTTAGCCAGACGTGCTAGTTTTCCTTTTCAAGAAAAACCCTCCGTATGCTTCCCAGCCATGGTAGGTTCACTTGTCAGCACAAGCCGTCAGCTAAGCTGTCACCTTTCATCAGATACGCTCCGTCGGGGCGAAGGCACGCTGGCATCTGATTTATTTTCTGGAGGGGAAGGAAGTTTTGGGAAGTTACGTTTCTGTCGGAAACGCTGGTTTGCAGCGAGAGGGAAGGTGGAGGGATTCAGGGTTTCTTATTTATTTATTTCATTTATTTATTTTGTCAAGCATATATAAGATCACAGATAAAAGTATAAACATGATTATGAACACAGGAAATGGATACGGATAAATGGGGGATAGTAGGACAGGGACGGAAGGCACGCTGGTGCGCTTATGCACGCCCCCTTACAGACCTCTTAGGAATGGGGTGAGGTCAACAGTAGACAGTCTAAGGTTAAAGTTTTGGGGGTTTGGGGAAGAGACCACAGAGTCAGGGAGTGCATTCCAGGCGTTGACCACTCTATTGCTGAAGTCGTATTTTCTGCAATCGAGTTTGGAGCGGTTTACCTTGAGTTTGTATCTATTATTCGCTCGTGTATTGTTGCGGTTGAAGCTGAAGTAGTCGTTGACAGGAAGGACATTGTGGCAGATAATTTTATGTACTACGCTTAAGTCAGACTGAAGTTGGCATAGTTCTAAGTTGTCTAAGCCCAAAATTTGAAGTCTGGTGGCATAAGGTATCCTATTGCGGGTAGAGGAGTGGAGGACTCTTCTCGTGAAATATCTCTGGACTCGCTCAATATCCGATATACAGTGTGGATTCCAGGCGGACGAGCTGTATTCGAGAATTGGTCTAGCAAAGGTTTTGTATGCCCTAGTTTGCAGTACAAACTACATATTTTATATTATAAAATATATTATAAAATACATATTTTGCAGAAAATATGACTTCAGCAACAGAGTGGTCAATGCCTGGAATGCACTACCTGACTCTGTAGTTTCTTCCCCAAACCCCCAAAACTTTAACCTTAGACGGTCTACTGTTGACCTCATCCCATAAGAGGTCTGTAAGGGGCATGCATAAGTACACCAGCGTGCCTACCGTCCCTGTCCTAATGTTCCTTTTTTACTTACTCTTGTCATGTATTCAAATTATGTTTATACTTTTACCTGTTATCTTATATATGCTTGACAAATAAACTTATTGTGATTATGATTACAATATTACCGGAGAAGAAGCTTCGCAAGATTAGGTTAACAACTCTTAATGCCTTTTTGGCAATGCTGTTACAGTGAGCTCTGTTTCTGTCGTTTCTGTTGGAAATGCTGGTTTGCAGCGAGAGTGGAGGGATTCGGGGTTGGCAAGGCCTGGCCTGGCATTGGGTAACGGAACAGCCAGTTGCCGACCTGGTTCAGTGTTGTTGGACTCAGCTGCTTCTGTCTCCCTTGCGCATTCACTGCAGCAGCCTTAAACATCAGTGGGTTTCTAGATGTTTGAACCCTTGGTTGACCCAGTTTTCTGATGACCCAAAACTGTGCTTTGCTCCTCTAATGAGAGCCTCAACTAGATTCACACTAAATGTTGGAAATGTCATCAGCTACCAGGATCTTATTATCATATGTGGTGGACATGTCCAGAAGCAAAAAATTATTGGAATAAAATTAAAACATAGTTGGAAGAGATGACACAGTTACGTATTGAACTTAAACCAGAGCTGTTCGTATTGGGTATTCTTCCAGAAAAGATTAGTAAGAAAAATACCTATTTGATTAATTGTTGGAATAACAGCTGCAAGAATTGTTTACGCTCAAAATTGGAAAGCAGAGAAAATACCTTTGGAAGAGGGGGTGATTTAAAAAAATTATGGATTGTGCAGAAATGAATAGATTGACTTTGATGATTAAAGATAGGGAAGAGATAGAATATTATAGGATATGGAACTGTTTTTATTGGCTGTCGTGGCGATATTTTGAGTGACAGGGAGCCGCAGCAGAGGGGTGAAAGAGCCACATGCAGCTCCAGAGCCGCAGGTTGCTGACTCCTGCCCTATACCATGCCAGACAAATGGGCTGTCCAATCTGTTCTTAGAAACCTCCAGTGATGGACCACACACAACCTCTGAAAGTCTTCTAGTCCAACCCCCTACCCAATTTCTTCTTCTAAGTCTACAGTGTTGGAGAAATATCCGTTCCACAAGATCAGGGTTTGCATTGTAAAAGTGAAAGATGGGCTCTTTCAGACCGGCTTCCAACGAGCAAAGCCAAGGGGGAAAGCTGGATTCATTTAACGACGGCAGTGTTTCGTTGAACAATAATTTTGGGCTCCATTGAGGTTGTAAGTCGAGGCTTACCTGTACCTGAAGAATGGATTTGGGAACCCCAACTTTTGGCCAGAAGGAGCGGCAAGCAAGAGATTTCAGGCTGCGGGGAATTTGTTCCAGATCTAGAAAATAAGAACTTCTGATTTGTTTTTCAAACCCAGAATAGCTGTAATACTAAAAATTGGCTCGTCTCGAGCGCACGTTAGTGTCACATTTCAAGGCTTAAGAAGATGCTGATTAGATCTGCACCAAGATTCAGTTGAGGGATTTGACTGAAATGCAACCTGATAGAGTCACCTAATCGAATGAGGTGTCCAAATGCCGGATGAAATTGGATAGATCTGAACCGATTTTGTTCAGACTGATTGGAACTCCTTCTACGACTGTCCTCGTGCCTCCGCGCTGTTCAGGTTTCGATTCAATGGCTGTTTTAAAAAAAAGATAAGGTAGGTGTAGGTACGCGTATGGATACAGAACAGAGTAGAATACAGAATAACAGAGCTGGAAGGGAGCTTGGAGCAGGGGTGAAATGTAAAATTTGTTACTACCTGTTCTGTGGGCGTGACTTGGTGGGGGGGGTAATGTGACTGGGTGGGCGTGGCCAACTTTTTTTTTTTTTTAACTTTTCAAAGCATTTTTTCTAATGCTTTGAAAAGCCTCTCTGCCAATCAGGCAACTCAGCTGGGATCATCAGAGACTTCAAAGCATTTTTTTTTACCACCACTTCGGCCAAGAGTTGCAGAAAAAACTGTTTTGAAAAGCCTCCGACGATCCCAGCTGAGCCACGCGATCATCAGAGGCTTTTTTAAAATTATTTTTAAAAGCATTTTTTCGTCGGAAGAGGTTGTAGAAAAAATGCTTTTAAAAGTAAAAAGAAAAGAAAACCTCTGATGATCGTGCAGCTCAGCTGGGCATGGTGCGGGGGGCGGGGCTCAGGGATTTTTGCTACCAGTTCTCCAAACCACCCGCCTCCATCGCTACTGGATCGGGCAATCCGGTCCAAACCAGAAGCATTTCACCCCTGCCTTGGAGGTCTTCTAGTCCAACCCCCCTATCTAAGCCAGAGACTTTCTTGCTCCAGTGATGGAGCCCCCACAATTTCTGGAGCCAAGCCAGTTCCGCTGATTAATTATTCTTACCAGCCGTGAAATCCGAAACGGTTTGGTACCGGTTCGCTGGCCGAGCATATGTGCTGCGTGTCAAATGTGCACTGTACACGCACACACATGGACACTATGCACCAGTGGCGGGTTTCAAAATTTTTTACTACCGGTTCTGTGGACGTGGCTTGGTGGGTGTGGCAGGGGAAGGATACTGTAAAAATCTCCATTCCCACCCCACTCCAGGGGAAGGATACTACAAAATCCCCATTCCCTCCTGATCAGCTGGGACTCGGGAGGCAGAGAATAGATGGGGGTGGGGCCAGTCAGAATTTTTACTACTGGTTCTGCGAACTACTCAAAATTTCCACTACTGATTCTCCAGAACTGGTCAGAAGCTGCTGAAACCCACCTCTGCTATGCACCAAAAGGAGGCTTGGGAAAATAAGTAGAAGCGAGGGGGGGAAATCAGCTGTGGTGCGCGAATTAGCTTCGCTAGAAAGCATGAAATCCTGCTTTCTAGCAAAGCTAAACCCCGCTGCACAGCTGATCCCCACCTCGCTGTTCTACTTACCTTCCCAAGCCTCCTTTTGGCGTGTGCTGTGCGTGCACCCATACACAGTATGCGCCAAAAGGAGGCTTGGGAAGGTAAGTAGAACAGCGAGGTGGGGATCAGCTGTGCAGCGGGGTTTAGCTTTGCTAGAAAGCAGGATTTCATGCTTTCATGCTCTAGCAAAGATAAACCCTGCTGCCCAGCTGATCGTCGGAAATACCAGTTGGGAGGAACCAATAGATTTTTTTTAACTACCAGTTCACCCAAACTGGTAGTTTTTAGCCCTACCGGTTCACTCAAACTGGTAGCATTTCACCCCTGATTCTTACTCTAGAAAATTTCTCCTTAATCCTACATTGGATCTCTCTTTGATAAGCCTTCCATCCATTACTTCTTGTCTTGCCCTCAGGAGCTTTGCAGAATAGAGTGGCAAAATAACAAGAGTTGGAGGGGACGTTGGAGGTCTTCTAGTCCAGGGGTCCCCAACCTTTCCAGCTCGGCCCGGCACGGTGCAGAAGGGGGCATATGAGTGGCAGGTGCATGCGTCCGTGCACAGCTCCATTTCTTACATGGCCCAGTTTCGAATAGGCCACAGGGCGGTAATGGGCCACAGCCCAGGGTTGGGGACTCCTGTTCTAGTCCAACCTCCTGTGCAGGCAGGAAATTCTATGCCAGGGGTGTCAAACTCAAGGGCCGCAAGCTGGATCCAGCCCACGAGGTGCTTAGATCTGGCTTGTGGGCCCGCACTGGAAACAGCGAAGCACCGGTCTGCGCTGCCTCTGCCAGGGAAAATGGAGCTCGGGAAGGCTACACACTTCATTTTCGCTGGCAGAGGGCTGTAGGAGGCTGTCACGACCGAAAATGGAGCCTCAATGAGTGACGTAGAGATGGCCATGCCCACCCTGATGTGTCCCTCAATGCAATTGAGTTTACCACTCCTGCCCTATGCCATTCCAAACAAATCCTTCTCCAATCTCTTCTTGAAACCCTCCAGTGATGGAGCAGCCAAATTTCCAGAGGCAAGCCATTCCACTAATTAATTGTTCACGCTGTCAGGAAATTCCTCCTTCGTTCTAAGTTGGATCTCTCCTTGGTTAGTCTCCACCCCTTGCTTCTTGTCCTGCCTTCTGGTCCTTTGGAAAATAGGTCAGCCCGGTCTTCTCTGTGACAACCCTTCAAATATTGTTGGGCTGCTATCCTGTGATTTTGGACAAGGGGGTTGTTTTTCCAAGACCCCTTTGTTGTGGCCTGTTGGCCGCTGGTCCCTCCAACAGCCGAATCAGTTGAGGAGGAGGCGTGGGAGTCAAGGTCAGCTTCAAGGCAACCTGGGAGCTCTGAGGGGGAAGAGGGAATGAAGCTGTCAGAGACAGAGAGAGAGAGACAGAGAGAGAGAGAGAGAGACAGACAGACAGACAGAGACAGACAGAGAGAGAGAGAAAGAGAGAGACAGACAGACAGAGAGGGGGGAGAGGGAGGGGGAGGGAGGGAGGACAATCCATGGGACTGCCTAAATTTTATACTCCCAAAAGAGAGAGAGACAGAGGGGGAGCCTGGGCCGTCTGTCAGCCCTCGGATGGAGAGTCAACAGCCCCCAGGTCTAAAGGTGGCTGTTGAGGCAGAGGAGGAACAGCTGGGTCCAGTGCCTGGCGCATGGATGCACAGAAGGCAGAGGAGAGGAGAGCAGTGGAAATCTATGGGCTGGTCCTTGGGACAGAAGAGCCACTGCTGCTAACGAAGCCCCACCCTAGCTCTGGGGATAAAAGGCAGGGGGCGGAGATGAATAGGTGGGGCAGACAACTATTCATATTACGGATGGACGGATTTGTTAGCCTGCAAGAGAAACTTTTTGTCAGGGCTGCCGGCACTCCTAATGAAGAAATCTTTTGAGTTCACGTCAGAGGATTTGTCGTGTTTGGGGAGCTGTTACCTTCCCATCAAAGATGGTCCCTATTTTTCTACTTGCATTTTTTTACGTGCTTTCAAACTGCTAGGTTGGCAGAAGCTGGGACAAGTCACGGGAGCTCACCCCGTTACGCAGCACTAGGGATTTGAACCGCTGAACTGCCGACCTTTTCGATCGACAAGCTCAGCGTCTTAGCCCCTGAGCTACAGCGTCCCTTGGTTTTAAGCCTTATTAAAGGATCCTTCTCAGCTTCTAAAAGGTCCATGATTTTAACAGTAAAATCAGCTCCTTCCACCCCCCTTCCTGCCTGTTCTGAGAAACAGAGAAACTCTCTTAGCTATGCAGACACTTAAATCATCTTAATTATGGCACACCAAGTTTCTTTCTTCCTGACATTAGGGAATGGTAGCCTGGGGTTTTTTTGTTTTTTTTCCCTTGCCGATTTCTGATTTTGCCCTAAGGCTTAAACTCAGCAAAATAGCCTTAATTAGGGCCTACGAGCTTGAGGCTTTCCAGTTTGACAAGCAAAGCTGCATGATGGGAAAAGAGTGGCAGGTTGAATACATCACGTAGAGGGAGTCGGCAATTTTATTTTCTCTCTTGGGACTCGGTGTTAACGAAACTACGAGTCGTTCACGACACGGATACTAGCCGATAGACCGAAAAAACATTTTGCAAGAATTTTTTTCTTGAGGATCAACACGGAGGTTTTTTTTTTTTTTTTTTTAACCCAAAAGAAACAGAAAGGAGAAATGGTGTAGGGTCTCTTGCAGGGTGGATTTGATTTAAATCGAGGTGATTTAAATCACAATTTAAATCATGATTTAAATCTCTAGTAAAAAGGCTTGATTTAAATCAACTCAATTTAAATCGTAATTTTTAAAGAGCAACTGTCATCTCTGCTACTCCTTTGACCCGCTGTTGACTCACCGATAGTCCCAGTGTTGCAGAATATACAGCCTCATGCTACATAACTAAGCTCCATTTCATGCTGAATAAACTAAATTATTTATGTATCTTAAATAGAGAACTATCTTACGATAGACTTTTACCCCAAAAGTTTTTTATTAAAATACATTCGATAAAAATAAAAAAAAAATCCGATTTAAATTTTAAAAATCTGATTTTTTTGATTTTTTTAAAAAAATCATTGATTTTTATCCGCCCTGGTCTCTTGCTTGGGCCTTCCAACTTTTGTTAATCTGAATGTCTTGGGCATTTTTAGAATATTTGGAGCGAGGTACAGATAGTGAGAACAATCAACCCATGGAACGGAAGTTGCCTTCAGAAGTTGTGGGAAGTTGTGTGCATGGACCTAGCCACGCCCATCTAGTTACATGACCACCTAGCCACGCCCACCCAGCCGATCTGGCCCCCCCAACAGTCTGAGGGACCGTGAATTGGCCTCCTGTTTAAAAAGTTTGAGGACCCCTGACCTACAAGGTCCCTTCCAACTCTGTTAATCTGAATCTATCTAAGATAATCAAAGGCTGGAGACTAAAACATACAATGAACGGTTGCAGGAACTGGACAAGGCTAGTCTAGTGATGAGAAGGACCAGGGGACACAGGATAGCCGTCTTCCAATATTTGAGGGGCTGCCACAGAGAGGAGGGGGTCAACCTGTTTTCCAAAGCACCTGAAGGCCAGACAAGGAATAATGGATGGAAACTGAACAAGGAGAGATTCAAGCTAGAAATAAAGAGACATTTTCTGACAATGAGAACAATCAACTGATGGAACAAAAGTTGCCTTCAGAAGTTGTGGGAGCTTCATCACTGGAGGTTTTCGAGAAGAGACTGGAAAGAGACACATCTGTCAGAAATGGTGTTCGCTCTCCTGCTTGGGCAGGGGGTTGGACTAGATGACCTATAAGGTCCCCTCCGAATCAGTTAATCTGTTAAATTCTCTATTACACTCATGCGGTCAATCCAGGTTTCGGAAGAACTTACTTTCCTTCAAAAGGGCTGAATTCCAGGCAGAGATATTTGACTCTTTAAAAAGCTGGATTTTCTGGCTATTTGCATTTTAATCAGGAAAAGAAAAAAAAAAAAAACAAACCAGCCAGCGTGTCCATTAATGGGACGAGTTGCTGTAATTAAGTCGCTTAAAAGCTGGGGTAGCAGGCCGTGACTTTGACCCAAAATACACAACCTGTCGAAGCTGCTAAGTCGTGACATGTTTGCACTTGCGCTGGGTGTGGGTAAAACTGTGAACTGTAGTTGTGAAGAGATTTCTTTTTTTCTTTTTTTCCTCCCCATCTGTGTAAATCGCTAGTATTTATTTTTCTTCCATCTGGTAACGCTTGGAGTAGAAACAGGGTTTTCAGAATAGAACTGGGAACGGATTCTCTGTACGATTGGATGAAATCTCTTCCTGGTCTCTAGATGCGTTGGGCAAAACCAACCGTCCATCGGATGCTTTTCTTGTGTTGACTCAACAAAGCCAGATTGATTAAGGGTGCCCTGGAGAAAATCTTTTGGTTCCAAGTGACCTGGTGGATGATGCTAGAGCCCAGTGTTCTTCTGAAAGCAACCCAGGATTTTTTTTGGACCCCGGTGCAGATGTTCCTCTTCTAGCAAGTTTGAATCCCATCTGCTGCTGGAAGTAAATTCAGCCAGCCTCCTCTCGAGGGACAGATTGTCCCAGTGTAAGAACAGATTGCCTCATCTCTCCCTCCAGCTGCATTAAAAAAAAGAGCAGGCTGTCCAACCCAACTGGGGTTGGAAGAAGAGGAGATGCTCAGGAGAACATCTCCATAGACCTCTTGGCTTCCAAAGACACCAGCTTTATTTGATTTAACAGATTAGCAGAGTTGGAACGGGACTTTGTAGGTCATCTAGTCCAACCCCCTGCCCAAGCAGGAGACCCTGCACCATTTCTGACAAATGGCAGTCCAGTCTCTTCTTGAAAGCCTCCAGTGATGAAGCTCCCACAACTTCTGAGGGCAGCTTGTGTTCCATCGGTTGATGGTTCTCACTGTCAGAAAGTTCCTCCTTATTTCCAGGTTGAATCTCTCCTTGGTCAGTTTCCATCCATTATTCCTTGTCTGGCCTTCAGGTGCTTTGGAAAACAGGTTGACCCTCCCCTCTCCTCTCTGTGGCAGTCCCTCAAATATTGGAAGACTGCTATCATGTCTCCCCTGGTCCTTCTCGTCACTAGACTAGCCTTGCCCAGTTCCTGCAACTGTTCATTGTATGTTTTAGTCTCCAGGCCTTTGATCTCCTTAGATAGATTCAGATTAACAGACTTGGAAGGGACCTTGTAGATCATCTACTCCAACCCCCCACCCAAGCAGGAGACCCTGCACCATTTCTGACAAATGGCAGTCCAGTATCTTCTTGAAAGCTTCCAGTGATGAAGCTCCCACAACTTCCGAAGGCAACTTCTGTTCCATCAGTTGATTGCTCTCGCTGTCAGAAAATTTCTCCTTGTTTCTAGGTTGAATCTCTCCTTGATCAGTCTCCATCCATTATTCCTTGTCTGTCTTTCGGGTGCTTTGGGAAATGAGCGTGATCCCTTCCTCTCTGTGGCAGCCCTTCAAATATCATCAGTGTCTTGCAACTCTCAGATTATAGATTGGGATGCCACTCAACGGCATCAAATGGAAGCTGTGAAAATGCTGACTCATCCACAATAAAACAACACAATAGCAAATCTGACCATTGTAAAAGGACAGAGAGATGGAGGAAGTTTGGTCAAAGGAAGGGGCCGTGGAGACCACATCTAGGAAGGAAGCAAAACAAGGAACAGAAAGGGATTGAACATGGTTTCTATCCATTGATACTGTTCTTGAAAGAATGAGATTAAGGGTGGTTAATCTTAATCTTAATCTAGAAGATGCTAGAAGGGGATTCTAGTCCCCCCCTTTAGGTATAGAAGCCAACTGGGTGTCCTTAGGCTGGACACAAGAAGTCCTACGCTAGAAAGTCAAAAACTTTGTTCTAGCAACCTTCATTGGACCAATGTGGTAGGTTACTGTCCATTAAGAGCTGTAGTGGTGCAGTGGTTAGAAAACAGTATTGCAGGCTAACTCACTATTCAGCTGCCAGCCTTCCCTTCTTTCAAGGCCGTTAAAAGGAGGACTCAGATTGTTGGGGGAAAGATGCTGACTCTGTAAACCGCTTAGAGAGGGCTGTGAAGCACTGTGAAGTGGGATATAAGTCTAAGTGCTATTGCTATTGCTGTTGTCCTTCCTTCCTGCCTGCCTGCCTACCTGCCTGCCTGCCTGCACAGTCAGGGGTGAAATCCAGTAGGTTCTGACAGGTTCTGGAGAACCGGTAGTAGAAATTTTGAGTAGTTCAGAGAACCAGCAAATACCACCTCTGGCTGGCCCCACAGTGGGGTGGGAATGGAGATTTTGCAATATCCTTTCCCCAGGAGTGGGGAGGGAATGGGGATTTTGCAGTATCCTTCTCCTGGAGTGGGGTGGGAATGGAGATTTTGCAGTATCTTTCCCCCAGGAGCGGGAAGGGAATGGGGATTTTGCAGTATCCTTCCCCTGCCACGCCCACCAAGCCACACCACGCTCACCAAGCCACACCCACAGAACCGGTAGTAAAAAATATTTGGATTTCACCACTCTGCACAGTGGTTAGAATATAGTATTGCAGGCTAACTCTATCCACTGCCGGCAGTTCGATTCTGAACCGGCTCAAGGTTGACTCAGCCTTCCATCCTTCCGAGGTGGGTAAAATGAGGACCCAGATTGTTGGGGGCAAGAGGCTGACTCTGTAAACTGCTTAGAGAGGGCTGTAAGGCACTGTGAAGCGGTATATAAGTCTAAGTACTAATGCTATTGCTGTAACATTCAATGAAAAACACTTTTGCGATGGTATGTGAAAAAGGCCTTGGGAGACTGAGTGAAGAAATACTACCAAGGGAATGGGCAGATAAGGAACCGCTCAGCCCTCAGATGCATAATGGGTGGAGAAAGAGACCCAGAAGGGACCCTCCTTAGTTTCTCAGGCTGTAAAGGAGATGGTTATGGTATATGGGAAAGGCTTTGGAAGACTGGGCAAAGAGATGCTTCCAAGGGAACTGTCAGATAAAGGACTGCTTAGCTCACAGCTGGACAAGGGGTGAGGCAAGAGGCTCAGAAAAGACCCTCCCTAGTTTCTCAGGCTGTAAAGGAGACGATGGGAGATCTGTACTTTCAGACTTGCAAGACTCTGTCAATAAAGCTTTACAATAAAATTGAAGTAGCTCAACTGATTATAATTCCTAACAGGTTTACTCACAGGAGGCTGACAATCCTGCAGTGGGGTGACTTGGGTTGAATATATACATCTAATCTCTGTCTCTCTCTCTCATACAGTAATTCAGCATGTTAGCATTTCAGTATCATACATACAAAGTAGTTTTATAATTCAGACAATTCCTTTTAAGTATTTGGATTTATTTTTAAGCATTAGATTCGTTGCGTTTAGTAGTCTGAACCATTTTATTTACTTCTATTAAGCTTCCAGGAACGAGTTTATGCATTTTAATTTGAATCTTGTAACCTCCTACAGTAATGGGACAAAATGTAAGTTAGTGACTGTAATAAAACTATGGCTAACACAGTTTCTGCCTCTGAGGAAGGAATCGTAGCTCAGTAGATCAACGCTTCCTTGTTTGCAAAGTTCTCAAATTTGATCTTCAAGTATCTTCAGGTGGGCTTGGGAAAATAATTCAGTCTTTTTTTTTAAAAGTTTTTTTTATTTTTTACAAACACATCAAATCATTGCATGAACAGTGTGGCACCTATGTGTCTAACATTCTAATACAAATAAAACTAGTAAAATTAATCATAATTATTAGATTCAATCAGCTTATATATTTCTAGTAATGATACACAATCATAATAAGTTGCAATCTGTCATTGAATTAGTCCATGTTTCTCTTATTGTTTTTATTTTATTATATAAAAGAGTATACACTAACACTAACATTCCCCCTTCTCTTATTTCTATCACTTATTCTAATTTTTAATCATATCACCTTTTACTAAAAAAAAAAAACATTTTCTTTCTATCCTAATCATGTCACCTACCTAAAAAAAAAGAAAATAGAGAGAAAAGGGAAAGCAAATCGAAACAACAACAGAGAAGAAAGATCATCTATCCATCATCTCTTGCCCGCTTCAATACTTTAATTGCTATGCTTTTTTTTTTTTTAACTTGCCTCCCAAATTCTTCTCCTGGAACTCTATCTCTGTCAGAATCTGCTTGTTGGCTTTTCAATCTGGGTATTCATTCTAAAATCCTGGAGTATTGTTGACATCAGAAGAAATTAGAGTGGTCTAAATGGGTTTGAGGATCCAGTTATGACATGGTTTAGTTTTCCTAATTTCATCCTCAAAACTTACCAGACTCCAGAGTAGGTTTTGGTGACCATGAACCCTTCTTCAAGGGATCTTCTTCTTGTGCCATGTCTGTCATTGGACATTGGCAATCAAGTTGGCAATTATGTTGGCGATCACAATGGCGATCTCAAGGGATAGGCGCCCCAAATTGATTGTTGTTTTCCAACCCCAAATGGATTGTCATTTCCGTATATCTAGAATTAGAACTTGGGATGCAAGAAAATCTCCAAGGGTTGTGAACAGGAGTGGGATTCTACCGGTTTAGACCGGTTCGGGAGAACTGGTAGCTCCGACGATCAGTGGAAGCAAACCAGTTTCGCTCTGACGATCAGGTCGAAGTGTGTGATCACCAAATCGGTTGTTAAACTGGCAGCATCCCACTACTGGTTGTGAGTCAGTTGACCCCAAATTTCTTATCATTGTTCTCAGGAATCTTGAGAGAAACCAATCCCTGGAAGTTGAAGCCTAGAAAGAGCAGATGGGCTTGGAAACTATCCTTCTTAATGTTTGTGTTGTCTTTTTCCGTGTGAGGGGGAAGGCTATCCACAAATGTCTTTATCCAGAATGAATCACTGCTGGAACCTGCCAGAAACACTTAATGTTGAAAATGGGGGCAGTTTGCAAGGAGGAATTGCTGGAGGGAGAATGTAGCAGAGCAAGCGCCGGTCCTCTTGGCTGAGGAAGGCAATTAGTCTACATGACTGGGAAATTGCCGTGTTTCTAAAGACATGGCTAATTGAATCACCGGAGTGGGGTAAGGAAGAGCCTCCGGGTTTAAAAGCAGTTCTTGAACCTATCAAACATGTCCGGAGAAGGCTTACTACGGCTGAAGATCTGAAAACCTAATGTGGTGGAATCCACATTAGGTGGATGGGCTTCAGATCGTTTAGCAATGGGTTCACTACCCAGTTTCTGGGTGAGCATGGGCGTGGCCTAGTCAGCCACCTGCATGATGGTAGGGGGGTGTTTTTCACCCTCTCCAGGTTCCGGAGGCTTTCTTTCAGCCTCCGGGAGGGTGAAAACTGCTTCTCCTGGGGTCCGGAGGCCCTCCGGAGGCTGGAAAAGGCCCATTTCCAGACTTCCAGAACTTCTGAGAGGCCCATTTTTTTCCCCTCCCTAGGCTCTGGAGGCTTTTCTCAAGCCTCCGGGAGGGCGAAAACACTTTCTCCTGGGATCTGGAGGCCTTTCGGAGGCCAGAAACAGGCCCATTTCCAGACTTCCGGAACCTCCGGTAGGCCCGTTTTTTGCCCTCCCAGACCCTCCGTGCGGCCCCTGCACTTACCTGGAATGATGAACGGGCCACGTGGAGACTCCTGGGAGGGGAGGGGTTGGGTGGGCATGGCCAGCCAGGGGTGGCATTTGGGGGTTCGCCGAACCCCAGCGATCCTTGGCTAGAGGATCGCCCAAAACCTGCCAAACCCCCAGGAGCCCACCCCTAGTGGAATCTCCAGTTAGACAGGAGGAAGGTGTTAAGAGAGGGTCTTAAGAGAAGAGGGTCTTAAGAGGGTCTTAAGAGAAGGTGTTAAGAGAGTTTAGAGTCTTTGCAAAGCAGAAAGCAGCACAGTCCTGACCTCCCTCAGAATCCCCGAAGCCTTATCTGTAGGAGATGACAGCCTGAGGGAGGATATAAACACGTCATAAGTCACGAGTCCCTGCGTGCCCACAAGAAATCTACGTCCATCCCTACCTCGAATGCCTTCTTATTCCCCACTCATTTCCCTTGACCATTAGTAGCTATGATTCTCTGTATGCAACGAAATTTCATTTTGATGTATGCCAATTTAGTGTACATTGAAAGTGACGATAAAGTTATTCTAAGTCTTAAGTTTTGTAGAGAGCTCAAGCTTGCAATAAATCTTGAATTTCCTGAATCTCCTGATTTCCCCAGTGCTTGACATCATCTGATCTTTCCTAAGGGAATGCAGTCAGTCTGGTGAGATTCTTGTAGTATAGTTAAGTAGCAATAAACTACTGTTTGGGACTCTTTATGAGTGGTTGCTTTCACCTGATATGTAGCAATAGCGTTTAGAATTATATAGCGCTTTACGGTATATCTCCGGGTGTTTTACAATGTCAGCATTATTTGCATATTGCCCCCAACAATCTGGATCTTCATTTTACTGACCTTGGAAGGATGGAAGGTTTGAGTCAACCTTGAGTCCCGTGAAGATCGAACTCTAGACTGTGGGCAGAGTTTGCCTGCAATACTGCATTCTAACCATTGCATACTGTGGATGGATGGATGGATGTGTGCATGCATGGATGGATGCATAGGAGGGAGGGAGGGAGGAAGGGAAAAAGGAAGAGCAATAGCAATAATCTATTCACTCACTCTCCCAAGGCCTTTTCCACATACCATCACAAAGGTGTTTTTCATTGAATATTATAACAATAGCATTAGTACTTAGACTTATATACCACTTCACAGTGCTTTTACAGCCCTCTGTAAGCAGTTTACAGAGTCAGCCTCTTGCCCCCAACAATCTGGGTCCTCATTTTACTGACCTTAGAAGGATGAAAGGCTGAGTCAACCTTGAACCGGTCAGGCTCGAATTGCTGGCAGTGGGCAAAATTAGCCTGCAAAACTGCATTCTAACCACTGTGCCACCACGGCTCCTTCCTTCCTTCCTTCCTTCCTTCCTTCCTTCCTTCCTTCCTTCCTTCCTTCCTTCCTTCCTTCCTTCCTTCCTTCCTTTCTCCCTCCCTCCCTCCCTCCCTCCCTCCCTCCCTCCCTCCCTCCCTTTGTAATAGCCCTAAGACTTATATATCGCTTCACAGTGCTTTACAGCCCTCTCGAAGAATTTTACAGAGTCAGACTCTTGCCCCCAGCAATCTGGATCCTCATTTTACCGTCCTTGGAAGAATGTAAGGCTGCGTCAACCTTGAGTCCCGTAAAGCTCAAACTCTAGGCTGTGGGCAGAGTTTGCTTGCAATACTACACTCTAACCACTGCATACCACCAGGACTCAGGCATGCAAATAGACAACCCATTGATGCATTAGAGTTAGGATTTGGCTGGCCTATAGGATCCTGATAGGAGCTAATTTAAGAAGAAGACGGGGTGCATGGGAATGTAAGGGCAAAAGGCTATTGTTTTTCTAATGCTGGTCAGTGACACTTGGGCGAGTCCTTTGAGAAAACAAGTCCTGCTTTTATGGCATCTTGTAGTTAGCAGAAGGCTAGCATAAGGGAGCAGCGGCTGACAACTCCCCCGAAAATTGGTGCAATTTCAATTAAATAAGACACTGTCGGCTTTCGAGCGAGGCCAGACCAGGAAACTCAAGTTATGAAGACTCATGTTACTGTTATTATAGGATTACGGTAATCGAATCTTGCAAGTATGAATCTGCCTCTGCCTTCCTTGCCTCCATCATCAAGAGAACAAGGGAAGGTCAAGTCTGAAGCGCTTTTTCAAATTACATTTTCTACCCTGGACTCCAATTTTATTGATCTGGCCCGTTGCCTTGATTGCCTCGCTTCCTTTTTTTTTTTTCCTCCCCTCAAGGTTATTCTCACAGCCCATTACAAAACCTGGTCTTTTGACTCAAAGCAGGACTCTCTCCTACTTGAGAATAAGACGGCAGGTTGCTTCTAGTGTGAATGAGATCTCATGTCAGGGTTCCAGTTAACACACCCCACGGGAATCAAAACTCCCAAGGCCAGAGGCCTCCTCTAAGTATAGATTTATTAGGCATGTCAGATTGGCACGTCTGGGGAAAACCCGACTCTGAAGGATAGCAGGTTGTGTTGTGTTGTGTGTAAAGTGTGAAAGTTGGTTTTTGCGCTTTTTGTGGCTGTGTGAGGTTCCTGCTTGTTGCAGGGGCCATTTTGGGTGAAGCGCAGGTGCTTTTTTACATTGTGTGTGAATCAGTTGTGTTGTGTGGGTGTGTAAAGTGTGAAAGTTGGTTTTTGAGCTTTTTGTGGCTCTGTGAGGTTCCTGCTTGTTGCAGGGGCCATTTTGGATGAAGTCCAGCTGCTTTTACATTGTGTGTGAGTCTGTTGTGTTGTGTTGTGTGTGTGTGTGTGTGTAAAGTGTGAAAGTTGGTTTTTGAGCTTTTTGTAGCTGTGTGAGGTTCCTGCTTGTTGCAGGGGCCATTTTGGGTCAAGTGCAGCTGCTTTTACATCATTTGTGAGTCAGTTGTGTTGCGTATGTAAAGTGTGAAAGTTGGATTTTTGTACCTCTTATTGTTTTGTTTACTTTGTTTATTATTTTTATTATTTATTATTGGCCACGCCCACCTGGTCACCTGACCGCTAAGCTCTGCCCAATTAAGCCACGCCTACAGAACCTCTAGGGAAAATTTTTAGATTTCACCCCGTGAAGGACTCAAGGTTTTCCCCACCCAAATTAAACCCCAAAGTTCTTTCCCCACCCCAGGTCACATGTCTGTCACATGGTCCAACCGGGTCGCAGCCACCATACCTGTCTGGCTTTGGTCCATGCCACACCAAAACCTGGTAGAGCAGTGGTGGCAAACCTTTTATTCAATGGGTGCCGAACAGGTATGCAGTTTGCGCTTGTGCGTGCTATCCACGCTAATGCGCGGCTCCTCCCCATGCACTGTGCATGCAACAGCACCATCCGCGTATGCGTGCTGGTTTTACACGGCTCCCCCTGTGTCCTGCATGTGCAATTGCACCACCTGCGCATGCGTGCAGGTTTGGCGTGGCTCCCCCATGCACTGTGTGCAATAATCACACTCTCTGCACATGCATGTGTTTTTTGTGTGCGCAATGCACATGCGTGAACACCATCTACGCATGTGTGTGCTGCGCACAAGTACTCTCGCGTGCATGTGCAGGAGGGCTCCGAAGACCAGCTGGGTCTCCTGAATTGCGTGCATGCACACCGTAGGCCTGAATGCCAGCTGGGGCGCACGCACATGCACAGCTGCAGGTGAGTTGGGCGACAGCTCGTGTGCCCAGAAAAATGGCTCTGCGTGCCATGTCGGGCATGCATGCCATAGGTGTGCCATCAGGGTGGTAGAGCATTTTGGCTACACATCCCCAGCTCTCTCCATCTCTCCCCTGATGTCCTCACAGCTCCAACCGGCCTTGCTGTGGCAGCCCTGAAGATGCTCCCAAAATGGCTTCAGGCAGTGGTGAATTGTTACTACCGGTTCTGTGGGCGTGGCTTGGTGGGGGCAAAGAGTTTGTAAAGAAATGCTTTTAAAAGCCTCTGACGATCCCAGCTGAGTTGCCTGATCGGCAGAGGCTTTTTTTCTTTTAAAAGCCTCTGTCGGTCAGGCAACTCAGCTGGGATCATCAGAGGCTTTTAAAAGCATTTTTTCTACAACCTCTAGAAAAAATGCTTTTAAAAGCCTCTGACAATCCCAGCTGCGCCGTGTGATCATCAGAGGCTTTTTTTTTTTACTTTTAAAAGCGTTTTTTTTTTTTGGCCGAAGAGATTCTAGAAAAAATGCTTTTAAAAGTTAAAAAAAAGCCTCTGATGATAGTGCGGCTCAGCTGGACATGGGGGGTGGGGCAGGGATTTTTGCTACCAGTTCTCCGAACCACCCGCCTTCATCGCTACCGGATCGGGTGATCTGGTCCGAACCAGGAGTATTTCACCCCTGGCTTCAGGGCTGACATCTTAACCTGTCTGAGAGTGAGAGAGAAATTTTAGGAGCCACTTTTCCAGCCCTTCTCCTCTACCTTCTCTGCCTCCCCCCCCCAAGGCCATTCCTCAACTCAAAGTTGATTTTTAAATAGTTGGGCTAAAAGAAAAGGAGGGGAGAAAAACAGTTTATTAACGGGACATCTTGCAGCTGACTTGCGAGGCCGGCTTTGAAACAAGGCAGTTGATTGATAAAATAGTTACCGCTGAACCATTGCTATAGCAACCCTGAGCAACAAGCGGGTAGGATTCACAGATGGAGAAATACTGAGGCACACCTGTCATAATTTAGACGTCGGGTAGTGTGCCAAGTGTGGCATCCCGTCAGTCAGTCTCACAACTCCCAGCTTTATTGGTGAGATTGCTCAGCCTTTGATTGTGTAGAAAGCGGAGCAGCAAATAATGTCCTCACTTATGTGAGAAGGGTGAAAAAAGTAAGGTTCTACATTTAGGTAAGAAAACCCAAATGCACAGGTATGGTATAGGTGGTACCTCGCTCAATAGTGGTAACTGTGGGAGGGATCTTGGAGTCCTAGTGGACAATCACTTAAATAGGAGCCAGCCGTGTGCAGCAGCTGGCAAAAAAGCCAACACAGTTCTAGGCTGCATCAACAGAGGGATAGAATCAAGATCACATGAAGGGTTAATACCACTTTATAAGGCCTTGGTAAGGCCACACTGAAGGACCCGGTGGCTCAGTGGCTAAAGATGCTGAGCTTGTCGATCGAAAGGCTGGCAGTTCAGCAGTTCGAATCCCTAGTGCCATGTAACGGGGTGAGCTCCCGTGACTTGTCCCAGCTTCTGCCAACCTAGCAGTTCGAAAGCACATAAAAAATGCAAGTAGAAAAATAGGGACCACCTTTGGTGGGAAGGGAACAGTGTTCCGTGCGCCTTTGGCGTTGAGTCATGCTGGCCACATGACCACGGAGACGTCTTTGGACAGCGCTGGCTCTTTGGCTTTGAAACTGAGATGAGCACCGCCCCCTAGAGTCGGGAACGACTAGCATGTATGTGCAAGGGGAACCTTTACCTTTAAGGCCAAACTGCATCCAGCTTTGGTCACCACAATGTAAAAAAGATGTTGAAACTCTAAAAAGAGTGCAGAGAAGAGCAACAAAGAAGATGAAGGGACTGGAGGCTAAAACATATAAAGAACTGGGTATTTCTAGTTTAATGAAAAGAAAGACCAGGGGAGACATGAGAGCAGTGTTCCAATATCTCAGGGGCTGCCACAAAGAAGAGGCAGTCAAGCTATTCTCCAAAGCACCTGAAGGCAGGACAAAAAGCAATGGGTGGAAACTGATCAAGGAGAGAAGCAATTTAGAATTAAGGAGAAACTTCCTGGCAGTGAGAACAATTAATCAGTGGAACAACTTGCCTCCAGAAGTTGTAAATGCTCCAACGCTGGAAGTTTTTAAGAAGATGTTGGATAACCATTTGTCTGAAGTGGTGTAGGGTTTCCTGCCTAAGCAGGGGGTTGGACTAAAAGACCTCCAAGGTCCCTTCCAACTCTGTTATTCTATTCTATTCTATTCTATTCTATTCTATTCTATTCTATTCTATTCTATTCTATTCTATTCTATTCTATTCTGTCTACCAAGATGAGAAGTTAGCAGAGCTGTGGCACGTGTGTTTCCAATGGACATTTTGGAATAGAGTTCAACTATCTGTTGTAGCATTAACCAACCCAATCATTGTTAAAGGTCAGGTCTTTGCCATTGGAGAAACTGAGTCCGGTGGCAAGAGAAAGAATCCTGCTGTGAACTGTGGCAAGAATAATAGAATAACAGAGTTGGAGGTCTTCTGGTCCAACCCCCCCCCCCTCAAACAGGAAACCGTATTTTCATTTCAAACAAATGGCTCTTCTTAAAAACTTCCAACGTTGGAGCATTCACAACTTGTGGAGGCTGATTGATTGTTCTCACTGTCAGTAAATTTCTCCTTAGTTCTAAGTTGCTTCTCTCCTTGATTAGTTTCCATCCATTGTTGTTTCTTGTCCTGCCTTCTGGTGCTTTGGAGAATAGGTCGACCCCCCCCCACATCTTTGTGGCAGCCCCTCAAATATTGGAACCCTGCTATCATGTCACCCCTGGTCCTTCTTTTCATTAAACTAGACATATCCAATTCCTGCTGTGTTGTGAGGGGTCATTAATGCTCTCTGAGCTTGGTGGTTTTTCTCGCAGATGTTTCCTTAACCAGACTAGATAACATCATCAGGGGTGGTATGTCAGCGTTCCAGAAAAACCTCTGCTCCAATTAAAAACTCCGAGGCAAACATTTTCTCAAAGTTCCATTTATTAGAGTAGGTATTCTGCAGTGGTGAAATCTAAAATTTGTTACTACCGGTTCTCTGGGCGTGGCTTGGTGGGAGGGGGTGGCAATGTGACTGGGTGGACGTGGCCAATTTTTATTTTATTTTATTTTACTTTTAAAACCATTTTTTCTACAACCTCTTTGGTGAAGAGGTTGTAAAAAAATGCTTTCAAAAGGCTCTGACAATCCCAGCACTTTTTACATCGACTCGTTGCAGCCGGCACTGACGTGCTGCCCCAAAACCCCTCCTCTTCCTTCCCCCACTCCTCTGCATTCATTGGCCATCTTCCCAATCATTCACCCCTATCTACTGCTCCAATTCAAAGAATTCCCCCCTCCCATCCATCTCCTAGGGGACATTATCTCCAGAGGAAATAAGTAGATGAAAGGCAACCGTCCCGTTGCAGTCGCCTGCATTCTCCTTCTTATGTCAGCACTAGGATAAATGCATCTTGCCGTGCTGACACCCAGCTTGGATCGTCAGAGGCATTTAAAAGAAAAAAAGCCTCTGCTGATCAGGAGAAGGGCGGCATATAAATCAATTTTTTTTTTAAAAAAAAGTCAATGATAGGTCTGCAAGGAAACCACCAAGCCAGGGGTGAAATTCAATTTTTTTCCCCTACCGGTTCTGTGGGCGTGACTTGGAGGTTATTGCAAAATCTCCATTCCCATCCCACTCTGGGTCCAGCCAGAGGTGGTATTTGCCGGTTCTCCAAACTACTCAAAATTTCCGCTACCGGTTCTCTAGAACCGGTCAGAACCTGCTTAATAGCACCCCTGTCACCAAGCTCAGAGAGCACCCAGGACCAGAGTTGGGTTTCAGCAGGTTCTGACCAGTTCTGGAGAACCGGTAGTGGAAATTTTGAGTAGTTTGGAGAACCGGTAAATACCACCTCTGACTGTTCCTGCCCCCATCTATTCTCTGCCTCCCAAGTCCCAGCTGATCGGGAGGAAATGGGGATTTTGCAGTAACCTTCCCCTGAAGTGGGGAGGGAATGGAGATTTTACAGTATCCTTCCCCTGTCACGCCCACCAAGCCATGCCACATCCACCAAGCCACACCCACAGAACTGGTAGTAAAAAAATTTGAATCCCACCACTGCCTAGGACCCCTCACATTTCAACCCAGAGCTGCAAATATTCTCCTTCATTGAGAGAAAGTTGTTTTCACCAATTTCTGGGACTTCAAATTAATTAAGGTTAAGAGCCTTGGTAGTACAGTGGTCTAAAGCATCCTGTTATTAAGACCAGCTGCCTGCAATTCTGCAGGTTCGAATTTCCCCAGGCTCAAGGTTGACTCAGCCTTCCATCCTTTCTAAGGTAGGTAAACTGAGGACCCAGTTTGTGGGGGCAATAAGATGACTTTGTATAAAAATATACAAAAGAATGAAGGCTATTGCTGAGCACATTGTAAGCCGCCCTGAGTCTCCGGAGAAGGGTGGCATATAAATCAATTTTTTAAAAAAAAATTGAGATAAAACGACGGGCTTGGAGGCATCGAGACGAAGTTCCTGGTTCATTGCAGAATTTTTGCCTTTCCCTTCTTGAGAATGAGGCATCAAGAGGGGAATAATCATATA